>QNQO01001897.1:75000-182581 GCA_003290165.1 Berberis thunbergii
TAGTCTATTTACATGTTTTTTTTATTAGTCAATAAGTAAGCGTGATATATCACCAGAGAGTTTATTTGTATCCAGTTGATTTCTTTTCAAGTTTGTGCATTTTGTCAAGCCTTCAGATACTAGACTTGTAATTTGGTTTTGATTTGCTAGAATAATTCTACAACGCCTCTTTTGTGCCCCTTTGGGGTTTTTGACACTTTACTCCTTTTGTAGATGGTGTTTGTGATTGTATTTTAAAGAGAATGGGTAAAAAGTTTAAAAAATTCAAAAGAGGCGCACAAATAAGGCAACATATAGTCACTCGATTGGCTGAGATGTATACAAGTGACCCACCATTACAGAATACATGTTGTGATAAGTCATCAATGAACTTGTTATCTTGGAGTTGCAGTTGGATCAAATTTGTCAGGTTGCATATTTCTCGAGGAATTGAACCGGTGTGATTATTCTGGTGCAATGGTGAAACGAGAAACAAAATGAAATAACCAACAAAATTTGAATAAAATAGAAAGTATTCAATTCGCCTCGCCAGCGTCATAGCGACAAATCCAATATATACAAACATCTAGTGATTTAACATGGTATCTAACAATACACGTGAGGCAAAACATACCCTTACAGGGTGGACAAGACTAAATCGCACAAAACAAGTCTACAGCTAGAAACTGGGCCTAAGCGCCACGATCAGCAGGAACAGCAACACTGCCTGCACTCCAATAGAAGCACACCCCTTGCACGGTCAGCAAAACACAAAGCTAGCTGGTGCAAGTCAACTAAATACAAATAACAAAACATTATATAGGGGAAATCCATGCCACACAGTAATGAATAAGTGAGTAATTCTAGATACAAGATCCAAAACATGGAAGAGGTGTCCCCATACAAGTTTCTAAATTCTGAATCACACCGTGTCTCTAAGGATAATATTGCCAAGTTCAAACACCAATACATGCATTTCATATTGAACAATAACTACAAGTTTACGAGATATGTCGGTCATTACAGGTGATTCAAACATGGTAAATATCAAGTGATGAAGACAAAGACAATATCGTAATTTTGCATAGCCTCCTAAGTATGGAAATCACGTCGAAATCTTAAAAAAATTTATTTAAGTGTCTCATATCGTAGGTATCCGTATACCCTACGAATGTCTCACCCAGACACATCCCACAACGTGTACCAGTACCATTTTGGGCTTGTTTGTATCCTAATGGGGTGTATGCCTGGATACAAACTCAAACATCCCGGATAATTGGCCTAACATGGCCAACCTAACACAAATCAAACTCAAGCACGCTGAAAAGGAAAGCGAATAATCTCCAAAGCACGTCCTCCGAGACCCGTCCTACTGCACTTTCTAGTGGCAAGTGCATGTGGGAGCTCACCGCACCTCAGCAAACTTGCCACATGCAACAACGTTCTCCGTATCTGTAGGTGCGAGTCATCTCAAGCACCACTAAACTCACGATGCGAGCAAGCTCCTAAGCATCGGCACAACAAGCATTACAGCAGGGTAAATACATTTACACCAATATCAGCATGCACGTACTAATAGTCTATACAGAATCTAATGTAATCGACGTGTAACAATAATCAGCTAGACAATTTTCAAAAATCCACGACTACACTAGGGTCCCAATATGACCCAATTTCCAACAATAAAGTCCCTCGAGTCGAACAATCATACACATTCAAGACTCGGCAATCTACGGTAAAACACACGAGTTGATAACATAGGCCATATCGACTAATTATTTCCGAGTCAATACAAATTTGCAATTAAAAACCAGGTCATTTAATCGGGACAATAATTCGACCGTGTCATACAAAGCAGGGTGTGGCGAATTGTACTTTTTAATTTGTTCAAATTTTATCGTAGTTGGCTATTTCATTTTGTTTCTCGTTTCAAGAATGATGTTGTGTCAGGTACGATCCGCCTGTGGTTACGGATTCAGTTCACATATTGATACTCTACGAATCTTATGGTGGGTCGGGGCGTGACAGAACTCACAAATTTAATGTAGATAATTTGCTTAAGATGCCTAAGGTAAACGGAATAGAACCCTGTCACTTCTTGGCAACAACCAACAAACATGGTACAAATAATGGGATGATCAAAATTGTGGTTATCACCATTCTTTCCTTCTTGGGAACACTTTTTGTTATATTTTCTCTTGTCAGAATTTTTTTCTTGAATCGCCAGCGGAAGTTAAAAGAGAAGAATAGATCGCAGAGTGAAGTAGCCAGAAATCTGTTTTGTGTGTGGAATTATGATGGGAAAATGGTATATGAAGATATCATTGCAGCGAGAAAAAACTTCGACTCCAAGTACTGTATTGGCAGTGGAGGATATGAAAATGTTTATAAAACAGAACTATCCTCAGGTCAAGTAGTGGCTGTAAAGAAACTACACTCTTTAGAAGATAGTGATTTGGTTGATTTGAGATCATTCCAAAATGAGATGCATGTATTAGCAGAAGTTCGACACCGGAACATTGTGAAGTTGTATGGGTTCTGGTCACATGTTCAACACTCATTTTTGATTTACGAGTATTTGGAGATGGGGAGTCTAGCTAAGATCTTGACTGATGAAGAAGTTGCACAAACGATGGATTGGTCCAAAAGACCAAATGTTGTCAAATGCGTAGCGCATGCCTTATTGTATCTACACCATCATTGCTCGTCGACGATTGTTCATCGAGATTTGTCCAGTAACAATCTTTTGTTGAATTCAGAGTATGATGCCTTTGTTTCAGACTTTGGTATTGCAAGAATTCTAAAGCCAGACTCATCTAATTGGACGACACTTGCGGGAACATATGGATATCTAGCCACATGTAACATCACATATTCCATCTTGTAAGAGATTGGTACAAAATTCAGATGTATAAGAAACTATTTTAACTATGAACCAAAATTTATGAAGTGTAACTAACATAAAATGCAGAAAACAAAAACAACATTCTTTCTTGCAGAGCTTGCTAACACAATGAGGGTGACCGAAAAGTGTGACGTCTACAGCTTTGGGGTGCTATCATTGGAAGTGATAATGGGAAGACATCCACAAGAACTCATCTCTTCCCTTCTATTGTCTCAAAATATTCTCTTCAAGGATATACTGGACCAACGCCTTCCACCCTCCCGAAGAACAAGTCCTCAAGGAAGTCATTTTTATTGCAAAATTGGCTTTGTCATGCTTACATGTCAATCCCGAACATCGTCCTACCATGGAAATTGTATCTCGGGAATTATCATCATCTTGTAAGTCACCTTTGGGCCGTGAACAATATGACAAGATAACATTTGGCCAACTATAAGATGAACTAGTTTGACATTTGTTCAGTCATGCCGCAGGGTTTAAAAATTTGCTTGTATGGAGGAATCTTAGTTTTTTTTTATTTTTTTATTGTACATATTTTATGTATGCGAAAGTCTTTCTTCATACTGACTTTGATGTTTAATCTTCACATTTCTAGTGTTTTTATCTTATTTTATTTTCTATCTACCACCTTTTCAATATTTCCCATGGAGTTATTTCTTTCCAACAAAACATCGTGTCAATATGAATACTTCTTAATTATCAGATTCTTGTATGGAATATGAGTAGACTTGAATGAAAGAACAAACACAATTAATAAATATTGAAAATTCAACTTAACCACTGACTCAGGTTTTACATTTCTCATTCACCACCAGACTGTTTTATTGAAAGAAAGGATCAAAAGTAACAATGGGAAACATAGAAAAAGAGTTTTTTTACACTTTGAGATGCATATATAATCATTGCCTACCATTCACTTACATGTTTTAGGTTGTTTCATACTTATGCGCACCATACTGTTAACATGGTAGGCAATTCATCCAACATCACCATAAGGTTTCAACACATTAAACAACTTCTTCGCCATCGCAGCAGTGCGAACGAAGAGAGACAAAGATTTGAGTGCAAAATATATGTTGGAGGAGCCAGTGACTCGTTGATGGAAAGAACACATGAGAGGCCCTTTAATTGCAAACGAAAACCTAAAGGCAACTATTTCGTTTTCACACCACACAAAAATTTAAGAAAGAGACTAACATCAAATTTACCCTTAGTTATTTGTATGAGAAATAATGTAAGATTCCTATTGGAATTCCGCTTAAGGATTCTTGGGACACCCTATTTGAATATTTTCAAAACAAAATAATTTTACAACAAACAAACACTTAGAGAACACTTTTTCATTATCCTAACAGTTTAAACAAAAATAAATAGAGAAAATACTAAAAAAGAGATGGATATGAGGATGATGAGATCTAAGTGCCGAGGCGGAGATTTGCATGCATGAAGGTGGTCTGAGAAGGATATCGAAGAGAGAGAGCGAGATTTGAGAAGGATGAGCTTTGTGCCCGGGTCGGAGACGTTGAAGTCGTTACGAGATCAAGTGTCATATGTTCTTAAATTGCACAGAAAACTTATTGAGTTTTGTCCACCAACCCAATAAGCACATCCAAGAAATAGGAAATCTCAAATCTCTTGTGGACTTGGAGTTAACTACAAATAATCTCACTAGTTCAATTCCCCATCTCTTGGTAATTTGATTAATCTAACCAATTATTATTATTATTTTAATCAATGTACTACTGTGCTCAATTGTTTGTTGAATAGAATTGATCGTTGTTAGTTTGCTAAGGTTTTGTATACACATAAAGGAGGTAAATGTTAGATTCGAAGACACGCCGACGAGGAGGGATTTGAAAGGGAGTGTCTAAAGCAATGTTACTATCAGGAGCAAAATTTTTAAATGATGCATTCATGCACATTGTGACTTAGGTGGTTTTTTTTAAATGTTCAGAAGCTAACTTCTAATAGGAGTTAGAAAGTTCTGAATGAATTGTTTGTTTCACTTATGAATAAGCTGATTAGAAGCTGTAAAATTAAATGTGTTTGCTTTTAGGTACTGATTAGAAGCTGATTAGAAGCTGTAAAATAAACTGCTCAGAATCTGGACATTTTCCTTAATTTGCTTTGAAGTATCATAACCATTATCTTTAGTTAAACTGGAAAAACTTGTACTGTCAAAAATCCAAGTTTACATTGTTGTTTAATGAATGATCATCAATGAGTGCCAAACATTTTAATGAATTGAAAGTAATGGAAAGATAAGCATACATTGATGAAGCTCCTACAGTAATAGTTTTATTTTGTGTTCTCTAAGAGTGTCGATCATCTGCTAGTGGACCGACACTTTTCCACTCAAAAAGTAAAACCGGAAATAAGTCTACCAAAGACTTCCAAGCCCTAGAGTGATCGAACACCAAAGACTGGGAGCATAAAAAAAACTAAAACCAAGTGACTGACTTTTAGGTTAAAATTCATTGAACTATATCTATACTTAAATTTTATCAATCCTTATTTCGAATTCTCATTAAAATTTTGTAGAACAAAACCAAACTCAAAATTAACATCCCCAACAAATTGCAAAGACTTCGAACGATATCGTCGAATTGATTGCATTGAGGGGGAGGTGAATAAAAACAAAATTTAATTTAATTAAAAATTAACATCCCCGACAAATGCAAAGACTTGACTTTGGACTTATAATTTTGATGACAATATAGAACTTATAACTAATTCAACATTTCCACCAAAACTTCATTTTCTACAAGGAAATGAGAGATTCACACCATACCACATTTCCACTAAAACTTCATTTTCTACAAAGCAAATGACTAAAGCAAGTCAGTCAAGCACCTATCCAACAACCTGTATCATCGTCAAGTGAAAAATGAATAACACATTACCTAATTGTTTGGAAGATTTGACAAGTCCAAACAAAAAAAAATTTACTAGTAAATAAAATAGTATCACTAACAACTTAGGTGGACTTGGAAAATTATTTTGAGTTAGGTTGAGTCACTTGATTGGATTGTCTCCATCCTCATATTGTCCATTAAAATAAAATAAATAAAAAGTCATGTGGCCGACAATTGCAAAGACTTGGACTCTAGAGTAATAATTGATGATTGAACTTATTAATCTTTGAAATGTTTGAAACATCCAAGTTGCAAGGACAAAAACTAACACCACCCAACAAATTGCCAAGACTTTAAACGATTTTTGAGTTAGAATTCATTGAACTATATCTAATACTTGAAATGTTTGGCACGTTCAAATTAAAGTTAGGGATTATGCAAGGTGGGGCTAAAATAAAACATTCACAAAAAATTTCAAAGACATCCAACTTTAAAAATTTTAGGATAAAGGTGGTGGGCTCTTCTAGGATGAGTGCAGGTGAGAAAATTTGCTTAGCGGGTAAGCTAAGTTTCACACAATAAAACAAATAAGTCTACCAAAGACTTCCAAGCCCTAGAGTGATCGAACACCAAAGACTGGGAGCATAAAAAAACAGAAACCAAGTGACTGACTTTTAGGTTAAAATTCATTGAACTATATCTATACTTAAATTTTATCAATCCATATTTCGAATTCTCATTAAAATTTTGTAGAACAAAACCAAACTCAAAATTGCAAATTGCAAAGACTTGAACGATATCATCAAATTGATTGCACTGAGGGGGAGGTGAATAAAAACAAATTTTAATTTAATTAAAAATTGACATCCCCGACAAATGCAAAGACTTGACTCTGGACTTATAATTTTGATGACAATATAGAACTTATAACTCATTCAACATTTCCACTAAAACTTCATTTCTACAAAATTTTGCTTAGCGGGTAAGCTAAGTTTCACACAATAAGTGAGAAGCAGATATCTAAAAAAATTTCAGGATCAAAATTTCAAAAGAAAATTTTATTTTCCATACAATAAAACACGCGAACATAAAACAAATATGTGGGTTTTGGTGAGCCCATCCGATGAAATGAACGGTTTAGATGCTGAGACTTACAAGATGGAACTATGGCTCGATGACTCGACTTTGAGCCGAGCTGATCGATGCAGTGCACCATTAGTGAACATAATTAAGGAGAAAAAGCGGTTTTGGCGTAATGGGATATGGTTTAGCTTTTAGGAGTTCAGAATCAGGTGTGTTAATGTGTTTTGGGCATTTGGGTTTTTGTTAGAATTTTTGGTGGCGGTGTATAAAGGGTTACTGGCAGCCGTTATGAAATGTAGAAATGAATCATACAAAAATATTTAAGGAAAAAAAAAACTCAAAAGGTCATTTACATTTTGATCACAATTTAGTCTGATTACAGTTTTGCAATTTTAAGTTTTGATGGTATCTTTACTTTGAAACCATTGTGGTGATGAGCTCCAAAAAAATTAATAAATAAAAAGAAAGGTAGCCGAAAGTTTGACCAAATAGCTGAAATGACATAAGACATCTTAGTTCCAGTGTATAATCCAAGCACCCAGCTAGCTTGGATTTACTACAATGGAACATGATTCTACAATTTTGAATTCAAATTTAACACATAGCATTTGAAGCAACTCCCAACCGAACCATATAGTTTTGATTATCAAAAGGTCCCAAATAATTTTACTTCAAATGAAAACACCAAATAATTTCAACATGCACTTCTCTTTAGGAATAATGTGTATAAGCCAGCGTCGACAAGTTGTCCTTCTCATACGTGTAAAAAGTAAAAATCTTGACTCGATGACACATTGACTATGTATTTTGTTCATTAACCACCAAATTTGTCTTTTGCACAAAAAAAAAAAAAAAAACGGTGTCCTATTTGGTATGAAATAACGTGTTTTTGAACCCTTGGGTGGTTTGTATTGACTTTATAACAGATGTGTTTCATGCGCAATTTACTCTTAAGTTGTAACACATGTATGGAAATTTCCACATGTAAGACATCCAATTAAGGTAATGTTCCTTTAAAAAAGGAATTATGACGATTTGCTAAGACTTGGATGGACGACTTCTAAGTATGGAATTTCATCTAATATTTTGTTGGGATTGAGTCTATTCAAAGACTTGACGAGACAAATGGCAAAGACTTGGAATGAATTTCTCAATCCTTTCTCATTCAGTGAAAGATATTCAATGAATATGTCAATCGATTGTGTTCACCTCAGTGATGAAGTGGATAGATTTTAGTTTGTTCGTTTAACCTTAAGATCTGCATTAGATAAAATTAATTGATACTTATATGTGCCACTTGTTTTTATAATTAATTGCAGAGGGATAATGCAGCAGAAACCATATATATTATAAGTTCTTCAAGCATCACAACAGCTAACGCAATACTAACACGCAGTGTTCTAAAAATCGCTAGGCGCTGGGCAGGCGGCGAGCAGGTGCCTAGCGCCCAGGGGCTTAGGCGGTCTTAGGTTTTGTATTATAATTTTAATAATTTACAAAAGTTAAGCATAATACCTTATTAATTACATCCAATTTAATGTCAATATATATATGCAAAATTTAAAAACATGAAAAATTAACAATCGTGAACAAAATTTATTAAAACTCAAATGACTGAAGTTGGTCATGATGGGTACTTTATATAAATTTGAATTTGTGTACTCTTTTATTTTTCTTCAAATTGCATGAATAACCTCAGTTATGTTTGATAAAATCTACATTAGTAAAATTGGTACCGGCAGATCCTTTGAGAATTCCATTAAGTAATCATCCTTCGCTACATTTAGACATATCATCATCATCATCAAAGCCCATTCCAGAGATTTTCTAAAAAAACAATTAAATAGTTTATTTCTAAAAAATAGGAAAGAAAATAAAATAAGATCACAATCAACCTTATTAAAAAATAAAAAATAAAAAAATAAAAAATAAAAAATCTCCCAGACCGCCTAGACCCCGCCTAGACCGGCCCAGACTGCCCAGAACCGCCCAGACAGCCCGCCCAGGCATTAATCTGGGCGGTTTTCCACCTTCTAGCACCTAGGCGGCCGCCTAGACCAATTTTTAGAACACTGCTAACATATAATATTCATAATTGTAATACAATAGCACAGTATACAGATATATGGTTGTGCATATAATGGAATGAAACGAGTGGGATTTATATTACAAACTAAAATTATAAGTTCCCTGATGATATGAGACACTTCCCTAGTCAGCGCACTTGCACTGAATGGAGATCCATGATAAGCTTCATTTTCCATGTATAAAAATTCTTACTATGACTGAAAAATATCAATGGTGTCAAAAAAATTGATCCAAGGATAGAAAAATTGCAAGTGGATGTATACATGGAACTCATTTTCCATATATATACATTATTTTTTTTAGAGTGATTCTAAATGTCAAGGAAATGGGCGAGGGAATGGGCGAGGGAATGGGCGAGGGAGGCTCCCTCGCACGTGCTCTTGTTTAAAAAAAAAAGGCGGGAAAAACTAAAACTTTCAAAAACTAAAACTTTTGAGGTTTGAAACTAAAATTGTTTTCAAGAGAGACTCTGTTTTGAAAACTAAAACATCTTTGTTTTGAAAACTAAAATTGTTTTCAAGGAGACTCTGTTTTGAAAACTAAAATTGTTTTCAAGGAGACTCTGTTTTGAAAACTAAAACATCTCTGTTTTGAACATTATCAACAACAACTTTCTTCCCAAAGCCAGGGACAGCGAAGAAGAAGGCAGGAAAATTGTTTATGAAGCTCCTCTGTTTCTGAAGCATGTGTGAGCAGGAAACTGTGTGAGAGTCACTCGTGCCGCGACAGCGAAGAAGAGGGCAGCGAGTTCTATGTTCGGAGGGGATACTCAGCCGAACATGAAAAGGGTTGTCTTGGGGGAGCTTATGAATGTCACCACTGCGGCGAATCGAGGTGGTTCTGAGGTTCAGAAACCCAAAACCAGGGTGAAGAAGGAGCAACAACAGCAGCGGCAACAGAAGGCGTTCTTGGTGAACGATGTGGAGGAACAAGACGCACTTTCCTTGTGCATTGCTTGTCTATTATTATTTTCTTTCTTTGTGCAGGGTTTTGTAATCGATGGAAATTCTGGTGTCCCCTACCTGTCTCACCTTTGTGGAACTTTGTTGTCAATAATATCCATTCGGACCAATTAAATATTGCAAAATTTCTCGCACTACACCACTCTGTTTTAGCCATTTCCTTGCCAAAACAAAAAAAGTTTCACATCTTCACTTACAAATTAGAAATCCATGACAGTTGAAAGCAATTACCAATTGGTAACAGAACAACAGATGAAACAGAGCACGCACTTTCAAGGGATCTATAAAGGTTGGAAGAGCCAGTAGTGCTTTGTTTGATGTGTTGGTGTTATCAGTGAGTCATTTTGGTATGCGCGTGAACTAACGTGTTATTTGATCAGTTTATGGTTTATCAATTTACTTGAATCTTACAACAAGAAAATAATCAAATATTCAAGGCTAATTACAATATATTATGTGCAAGAGTTTTTGCACTTATTTGATCTCGCCAATATTGAGTCAGTAAAAGGATGCTATAATGAAAGATAATATAGCCATTGAGTATTATCTAGCTGTTGAAAATTTGTTGAGAATTTTGATAAGATGAGATAAGTTTCTAAACTTAGTGAAATCAATGGCTGACATTGTTATGAAAATGTGGTCAACACTCAGCTTTCTTCCCAAAGCCAGCGACAGCGAAGAAGAGGGCAGGAAAACAAATTCTGAAGCTCCTCTGTTTCTGAAGCATAGGTGAGTAGGAAAACTGTGATTTGTTCCTCCATCCCAACAGGAAGCAGTGGTCAAGATAACTATGGAGTAGAGTTGTCAAAATGGGTACCAGGTTCGAAAACTGACACTCAATGCAATGCTTCAGACCACCAATTATATCATGGCGATGTTGAGACGAACAACTCCGAGTGAGTCGTGGCCAAGCAATCCAACCTTCTCCTCAAGTATCAACCTGCCTACCAAGTCTTTGACCCGCACTTGGTACGATAGTTTTTTGTCACAAAAGGGTAATGAGGCCATGTTCATACCCTATGTGGATAATTTTTTTCATCACATACTGCCATTGTTTGAGCTTTAACAATTGTACAAAGAAGAACAAAAAATAAAGAAACAGTTTGAATGGTAGCCATGTTGTTGCTGTGAGCACGTGCGAAAGTTTCGAAAGAAGAACAAAAAATAAAGAAGAACAATTGTACAAAGAAGAACAAAAAAGTTTTGAAAGAAGAACAATAAAGTTTCGACACAGTTTGAATGGTAGCCATGTTGTTGCTGTGAGCTGTACAAAGAAGAACAAAAAATCAAGAAACAGTTTTGAAAGTTTTAGTTTTTCCCGCCTTTTTTTTTTAACAAGGGCACGTGCGAGGGAGCCTCCCTCGCCCATTCCCTCGCCCATTTCCTCGACATTTAGAATCACTCTTTTTTTTAACCAAGGGGCACCAATATATGACGAGCTCGCCTAAGGGATCAAATTCTCTTCATGTGAGCATATCTTAATGAATCTTTGGTTTAAGAAAAAAGGACCACTTGCCCTGCTATTGGCTAGACAGCTGAACACCAAATATTTAGGATAGTAAAACCGATGACACTATTTTTATTCAATGAGTGGACACCAAATATTCAATAGATTTGCTTAATATTCTCATAACAAACACGTATTAGTTTTGGAAAGTAACACTTATTAGTCTTATTTCAACATTGGAGTGCAATTGAAATCAAATACTATTTCAAATTCACTTTTCTCACACCATGGTAGACCTTAATTATTTTTATTTAATGAGTGAACACTAAATAACTAACTGATGTGCTAACTTTACCATGCCATTGTCCAAGTGCATGTCAACTAGAAAACTGATGTTTATTGAGATTTCTTTTAAGTTAACAACACCAAAAAGAAATTTTTTTTTAAAAAAAAATTCCTAAAGATAATATACCATGCTCCCTTACCCGTGATTGAAATCCCAATGCATTGACACCTATGCCTCGTCCTCAACTTTTGTCTATAAATATTCTCAACTCCTTAGCTAAGCCTAAACAAAGTGAGTCAGTAATATCCTCTTATTCTCTCTCTCTCTCTCTTCACAATGATTGCTTTATTGGTTTTCATTACATTGTCCTCCCTAAGCTTATCCCCTTCCCTTGTTACACCAACCAACTTTACAAATGTTGGTACAACCGAAGAAGCCACTGCTCTACTCAAATGGAAAGCCAGTCTTCACAACAATTCTTATCTCCTCCCTTCGTGGAATTCTTTCTCCAATGTTAATGCATGCAATTGGCTCGGGGTTTCTTGCAACAAGAATCATAGAGTGGTTGACTTATCTCTGTCAAGTTTGGGTTTGGTGGGTACTCTTCACGCTTTTGATTTTTCATTCCTTCCATACCTCCTTGGCTTAAATCTCAGCCACAACACCCTTTCCGGGACTATTCCAATTCATATTGGTAATCTTTCTCGACTTAGTCTTCTTGATCTTTCATTCAATCAATTTTCAGGGGAAATTCCTTCAGAAATTGGTCAATTTTCCAGACTCCGTATATTATATCTTGACAACAATCAACATTCTGGTCATATTCCATCAGTGATTGGAAATCTCAAATCTCTTGTCGACTTGGAGTTGTCTACCAATAATCTCACTGGTTCAATCCCCCCATCTCTTGGTAATTTGACTGAGCTGACCACTCTATACCTTTACTCGAATGCACTTTCTGGTCAGATTCCTTCTGAATTAGGAAATCTCAAATCTCTTGTGGAGTTGAAGTTGTCTACCAATAATCTCACTGGTTCAATCCCCTCATCTCTTGGTAGTTTTACTGAGCTGAGAACTCTATACCTTCACACCAATGAACTTTCTGGTCAAATTCCTTCTGAATTAGGAAATCTCAAATCTCTTGTGGACTTCGAGTTGTCTACCAATAATCTCACTGGTTCAATCCCCTCATCTCTTGGTAATTTGACTGAGCTGACCACTCTATACCTTTACTCCAATGCACTTTCTGGTCAGATTCCTTCTGAATTAGGAAATCTCAAATCTCTTATGAAATTGGCGTTGTTTACCAATAATCTCACTGGTTCAATCCCCTCATCTCTTGGTAATTTGACTGAGCTGACCACTCTATACCTTTCCTCCAATGCACTTTTTGGTCACATTCCTTTTGAAATAGGAAATCTCAAATCTCTTTTGAAATTGGCGTTGTTTACCAATAATCTCACTGGTTCAATCCCCTCATCTCTTGGTAATTTGACAGAGCTGACCATTCTATACCTTTTCTCCAATGCACTTTCTGGTCACATTCCTTCTGAATTAGGAAATCTCAAATCTCTTGTGGACTTGGAGTTGTCTACCAATAATCTCACTGGTTCAATCCCCTCATCTCTTGGTAATTTGACTGAGCTGAGAACTCTATACCTTCACACCAATGCACTTTTTGGTCACATTCCTTCTGAATTAGAAAATCTCAAATCTCTTGTGGACTTGGAGTTGTCTACCAATAATCTCACTGGTTCAATCCCCTCATCTCTTGGTAATTTGACAGAGCTGACCATTCTATACCTTTTCTCCAATGCACTTTCTGGTCACATTCCTTCTGAATTAGGAAATCTCAAATCTCTTGTGGACTTGGAGTTGGATATTAACAATCTCATTGGTTCAATCCCCTCATCTCTTGGTAATTTGACAGAGCTGACCATTCTATACCTTTTCTCCAATGCACTTTCTGGTCACATTCCTTCTGAATTAGGAAATCTCAAATCTCTTGTGGACTTGGATTTGTCTACCAATAATCTCACTGGTTCAATCCCCTCATCTCTTGGTAATTTGACTAAGCTGACCACTCTATACCTTCACACCAATGCACTTTCTGGTCACATTCCTTCAGAAATAGGAAATCTCAAATCTCTTTTGGACTTGGAGTTGTTTACCAATAATCTCACTGGCCCAATCCCTTCTTCTATTGGAAATCTAGAGTCTCTAGAGCTTCTATTCATGGCCCAAAATGATCTCTCTGGTTCCATTCCTGATGAAATAGGGAATCTAAAAAAATTGGGTCTGCTCTCCCTATGGAACAATGAGCTCACTGGCAATTTGTCACTAGACACACTATGCCGAGGTGGGTCGCTTGCTAATTTCTCAGCTCATGACAACCAACTTACACGTCTAATTCTTGTAGGCATGAAGAACTGTCAAAGCTTAAAAAGAGTTCGACTAGAAAAAAATCAACTCTCTGGAAATATATCAGAATTTTCTGGCATGTTTCCAAATTTGTATTACCTTGATTTGAGTGATAACCAATTGTATGGTGAGTTTCCCCAAAACTTAAGTCTGTGGCATCAACTATCTACCCTGCGAATCTCTGGCAATAAAATCACAGGCAAGTTACCTACATTTGGAGAGTTAACTCACCTTCAACTGCTAGACCTTTCATCCAATCTTCTACAAGGGATGGCTCCAAAGGATGTAGGTAACTTGACTTCTTTGATAAGCTTGAATTTGAGTCATAACCAGTTGGACGGTCCTATTCCATTAGAGATTGGAATGCTCTTGAATTTAGACCATCTTGATCTGTCTTCCAATAACATGAGTGGACCGTTGCCCAAACAAGTAGGGGATTGCTCTAGCCTCCTATACTTGGACTTCAGTGGGAACAAATTTAATGGAACCATTCCTTCTCAATTGGGTGAGCTAGCTTTCTTACAAATTCTACTTGATCTGAGTCAAAACATGTTTCGGGGAGGGATACTACCAGAACTAAGCAATCTAAAAGTACTAGAGAAGTTGAATCTCTCACATAACATGCTCTCTGGTGCAATTCCTTCTTCATTCAGTGGAATGGTTAGTTTGACATCTGTTGATGTTTCTTACAATGACTTGGAGGGTCCTCTTCCTGACAATAAAGCCTTTCGAAATGCTTCTGTAAGTGCTTTTGTAAATAACAAAGCACTGTGTGGTGATATTGAAGGTTTGAAGCTTTGCAAAAATTCCTCTGCAGTAAGAAGCAAAAATGCTTCAAGTGATAAACACAGAATTCTGGCTATTGTCATTAGCACTGTCGTTGGAGCATTCATTGTTATATCAACATTGGTTGGAATCATTTTCTTGCATTCTCGAAGAAAAGAAGAAGACACAATTGAAGTGAACAGAGAAATTCCTGAAGATCTATTTTGCATCTGGAATTACGATGGGAAACTAGTGTATGAAGACATCATTCAAGCGACACAAGACTTTGACCCCAAGTATTGTATTGGGGTGGGACGACATGGAAGCGTTTATAAAGCTGAACTGTCATCAGGTCAAGTAGTGGCTGTAAAGAAATTTCATAATTCTTTGGAAGGTGGCGAGTTGGTAGATTTGAAATCATTTGAAAATGAGATACGAGTATTGGCAGAAGCTCGACACAGGAACATAGTGAAGTTATTCGGATTCTGTTCACATGCTCAGCACTCGTTTCTGATTTATGATTATATGGAGATGGGGAGCTTAGCTAAGGTCTTAAGTGATGATGAAGCAAATCAAACCCTCGATTGGGTCAAGCGAGTAGATGTTGTAAAAAGTTTAGCTCAAGCCTTATCATATATGCACCATGACTGCTCGCCACCTATTGTTCATCGAGATTTGTCCAGTAACAATATTTTGCTGAACAGCGAGTATCAGGCATTTGTTTCAGATTTTGGTGTTGCCAGAATTCTAAAACCAGATGCATCTAATTGGACGGCACTTGCAGGAACTTATGGATATCTAGCTCCAGGTAATATTGTCATATTTCTTTCATCAAATCTAATAGTGCAATTGAATCAGTCAGTCTGCTGGTTCTTGACGCGCATAGTAAGACATGCAGTAAACAATGAAACAATTTCAATTACAAATATCTAACGTCCGTCCCCATATGTGACTAACCAAAAATATTTTTCATTGTTGCAGAGCTTGCTTACACCATGAGGGTAACTGAAAAATGCGACGTATACAGCTTTGGAGTATTATCATTGGAAGTGATATTAGGAAAGCATCCAGGCGAAGTCATTTCCTCTATGTCATCATCATCATTAACATTTTCCTCATCAGAAGTAAACCCAGAGATTCTCTTAAAGGATGTATTGGACCAACGCCTTCCACCCCCTACAGGAGAAGTCCTCATGGAAGTAATTTCTATTGTAAAATCCGCACTTGGATGCTTACATATCAGTCCGGAATGTCGTCCAACCATGAAATCTTTATCTGAGGAGTTATCATGTTGTTGATGTCCTTCTTCGGAGAAGTGTCGTAACTTAACATTGAGCCTACTCTTCAGTGAAGTGGTTTGACTAAGTAAATATCCATCATGTCTATAGGGTCTTAAAGGTTGTATTGTCTATAAGAAATCCAACCTGGATATCATATTAGCTATTTTGCTTGTGGTCAGAATAATTTTAGTTTTCTCATGTTGTACTTGTATGTCTACTGTCAAACTTGAATGAAATTTTTTTCCTCAAAACCATAAGGCTCTTAAATCGAACTATATGCTAATGATGATGAATCTTCACAAATTATCAAACTTCTTACATGATGATATTATCAAATTATCAAAAGAGCTTATCACGACTAACTGCAGTCATTGTTGACCATAGAAGAAAGTTGAACATAGCTTTTGCAAGGGGTGAATGCCATCACATTGCTAATGTCTGGAGAAACCTAGCCACTGTCGTGGCGATTTAAAGCCCAGTATACAGGGATGGTCTTCTAATGCTGTAGGTCGAATTAATGTGTTTTCTAACACTGTCTACAATGATGCCAGAAGGATTGCATCTGTTGGTGTATCTGCAGTCAACTCAAATGGAACCATTTTGAATTTTTTTGGTAAACAGATTAGCAGCATAGTTTGGTCTAGTTTTGAAGCTGAATTCTTGGCAGCCATTTTATTTTCTCAGTTAGTACGTGTTTTGGATCTCTTGACACCTTATCGCTCATGGATAATTTCAAGGTACCGCAACACCATAGTGAAGATCTTCATCTTCCTCTCGGAGGAGAAACAAAGAATCCAAATGACATGACCAATGTTGTGTAGGTTGTGCTCAACTAAACACTCAGAACCAATGGGCATATTAAGTTAAACCTACAGCGAATAAAGCTAAGTGCTTAGATATCCAAAACAAATCCTAAAAGGTTTTAGATATATACAAAACTTTTCTTCAAAGGATACCCAGCCTATAATTTAAGGAACTAAAAATTGAATGAATCGCTCAGTAAAATTAAAGAATACCATGCAAACAAGTTTATGATGACACCACAAAGTCACTCAGTAGTTGCAGATAGTAATCATTTGAATGTGAATCTCATAAAATCAACTTTCTTTAATGATCATCAAAGGGATTAAATTGGCGTGTTAAAGTTTTAAATGGACAACAGGACACATGAGTTTTCTTCACAATCAGTGAAGAACTCCATTTATTCCAATGGGCTACATTGGTTTTGAGTAACTGCTGAATGAGAAAGGAGTAGCTTTGCTATGAGATGGATAAGCCTGTTTGCTCCTCGTCCCGATTTAAGATAGTTAGGATCACCTACCTTGGAGCAAAGGGGGTCGCCTGGGCACCAACCCCCGGGAGTAAAGGTCCCACTTTTCCGCCCAAGGAGATCCTTGTCGATCGTTTCCAATACAGGGCCATTTTCCATGAATTTCAGGGCAAATGGAGCGTTGCTCCCTATCATCAAGTCTGTGTCATTGAGGGAAAGAATGTGCGGGTGCTGTTTTGGAGGAGTATCCCATGCGATGTAGCGTAAATCATGGTTGACAGTAGTAAATATAAATTCTGGTGTATTGCAAATGACCGTCTGGAAGTATCCTTCTGGAGAGGAGAGGAAATTGGTGTAGTACATAAGGACGATTCCCGGTAGGTTATCCCAACCCCATAAACAGAACTCTATGAATGAGCGTGATAAAACCATCCATGCTGAACCTGCAATTCATTCACATATGTTAATAATTAGGTCAAAGTTGCAATCAATAAATCAGCGCCCGATATACCATATGTAAATTTCCTCAAAATAATCTTGACAATATTTATAACTACATAATTCATCGCTTTCTTCCTTTCTGACCATATAAAGAACGCATGAAATTTGTTGGTTTGGCCATGGATATTAAGCAAGGAAGAATGAAGAAAACCCCATACGCTAGAGTCTGTCCTTTTGCAAGGAAGCCGTCTGGAAAATTTGCTCAACTCGACATGAATTTCTTTTGGCGTAATCTGAAGCGCTGATTTCCTACATGTGTGCAATTGTGCAAAGATAGATGACCTCTGACAAATGATCCGAACCTAAGTTAAGAAGTAATGATTTCATTCCTTCGATTTGCATGTAAATCCATCCTTGAAGAGGATGATTCTCATAGTGCTTTGCTTAGCCATGGACAACCAACTAAATTTGAACGAGAGAACATGTGTACTTCATTGGACTCTGTGACATAATTTGAACAAGGATGCGCAGAGTTTCATAGTTGGTATCATTTTGGTGCTTTGAGCACACAAATTCTTGGGTATTAGAATACCCACTGATATAACTCTTACAGTTTTTTTAACAAAGTAACTTCATGCATAAAATCATAAGCATTGTGGCTCTTGAGAAACTCCGGAAGACAACTTTGAGAAGCATAATCTTGCAACAGCTCTTGAAAGTTGCAGGAAGAGCTTCGAAATACTCCCTTATAGTAATTAGTATTCATTCTATAAATTTCCAAAATTTATTAAAAAAAAATTCCATAAATTTCAATTTATATATGTAGAGAAATATGCATTTAGCAATCTATGAGTAAAAAGAAGGTGAAGCTAACCGGTATATAACTTAAATGCTGTTGGTGTTTCTCGCTTTACTGTTGCCCAAAATACATCAGTTTTATTTGCTCTGTAAATTCCAGGATCTATTATCAAAGGTTTTGCTCTATGATCCCTGTGAAAAATATAATAATACAAATAAGTCATAACACAGTTAACCAAGCGAGAAGATAAGTATATGAACTTACACCTTCCACCCTAACTGACATGTGTGCTCTATGAAGTTCACATTTCTGTTCAACTTCGAAAATGTGTAGAGAATATCTGCAAGAAATAAACTGAGTCAGTATCACGCCAACAAAGCTGCCAAAGAAGAATTCAGAACCACAGACGTTCAAGGGACTCGTCGTATAAAACCTAAGCACAGCCACGAACCATCTTGTGTCATCAAAGGGTAATCTGAAGCGCTGAGGTTTATAAACCAACCCCAGTCTTTGCTCTGTTTAAGAAGGATGGACGCAGCATGAAGAGTACTGGAAACCATTGTTATTCCTCTATAAGTGATCATGTTGGCTTTAGTAATCATGTGAACATTTCCAATCTCTGTGAAAGTCGGTTCTCTTCGTATACGCACTTGAAGCTCCAATCTTTCCACCACAACAAGGTACACATTGTGGGGATGGTACAAGGCATGCAGAGTCCTCCAAAGCTTTTCTAAATCTCCTTGTGATCCAGAGACTAGAAAAGCTATGCGGGTAACAGATGATCAAGTGGCTGGGACCATTTTTTGTGACAACTTTTTCAACAAAAATGGGATTGTTATGGTTTAAAGAGGCGTAATCTGGGATCATCGAGAAGATTGAATTGATCGTGATTCGTGCGAAATGATGAATTGATCAGAATAATCTTAGTTTTCTCATGTTGTACTTGTATGTCTACTGTTAAACTTGAATGAAAAAAATTTCCTCAAAACCATAAGGCTCTTAAATCGAACTATATGCTATAATGATGATGAATCTTCAATAGTTATCAAACTTCTTCCATGATGATATTATCAAATTATCAAAAGAACTTATCACGACTAAATGCAGTCATTGTTGACCCTATTAGTTGTAGAAAGAAATACTTCAATTTGTGTGTTGTGTATTTGATTCATCCCCAATAGGGGTATAAATACAATAGGGTATAAATACAATAGGGTTTTTTGTGAACCAAAAAACAATCTTACAGAATATAGAAAGTAGGTTACCTAAATATGGATTTAGAATATCCTAAATATATATATGTTTCTATAATCTATAATTAAATATACAGTTTTCTATACTCCCCCTCAAGTTGGTGCATAGATGTCTATCATGCCCAAGTTGTCAACTGAGCTGTCAAACACTTTCTGAGATACCCCTTTAATTAAAACATCAACTAATTGCTCAAAATACTGTCATAACACAGCATGAAGATGTCCTTGCTCTGTTTAAGAAGGATGGACGCAGCATGAAGAGTACTGGAAACCATTGTTATTCCTCTATAAGTGATCATGTTGGCTTTAGTAATCATGTGAACATTTCCAATCTCTGTGAAAGTAGGTTCTCTTCGTATACGCACTTGAAGCTCCAATCTTTCCACCACAACAAGGTACACATTGTGGGGATGGTACAAGGCATGCAGAGTCCTCCAAAGCTTTTCTGAATCTCCTTGTGATCCAGAGACCAGAAAAGCTATGCGGGGAACAGATGATCAAGTGGCTGGGACCATTTTTTGTGACAACTTTTTCAACAAAAATGGGATTGCTATGGTTTAAAGAGGTGTAATCTGGGATCATCGAGAAGATTGAATTGATCGTGCGAAATGATGAAACAAGATTTATGCTGAACGTTGGAAAGAGCAGGAAAGCGCAGAGAAGGGAACTTATAGTAAGAGGCAAAACCCATCCCTTTTCCATGTTGAGTCTTCTTTTTCAAGCTCCTCTGATTCAGCTCACATTGTAACAACTCTGGCTCCTAATTCACCAATAATCTTCCAAATGAACACAAAAACAATCATCATAGGCACACTTCATACACATAGCCTTCATAATAGACATGATAAATCCATACCCAATAAGAGTAAGAAAAAAAATCAAAATTTCAATAAAAGCAGCCTTCATCAGAAGATATAAATATTCAAACATTTCATGAGCAAATACATCAAGGATGAACTAATCAGAAGGCACTGATGCAACAAACAAATTTACATAATAGTTATGAACTTATGATCATCCGATAAATCAGGCCAGACTCATTACTAGGAATATTGCTTATATAATTTAAGTGGGATAAACAACAGATTGAAAAAAGGGCAATGGTCATTGTTAATTACAATATCCATTTCAATCTGAGAGCAACATACTACATAAAATTTTCCCATAAATTAGGATCATACAGATGAAACCCATTAAAAAAGTAAACATGATTTTTACAAAAAAAAAAAAAAAGAAAGAAAGAAAGAAAGAGGATGCAAGGAAATCAAAAAGAAAATATGAATCAAATATGATGTTGAAAGAGAGATGTTTTGATGTTTTTAATACAAAGTGGGAGAAAAGAAAGAATTGAAGTGTAAAGAGAGATTTAGAGATGCTCCAACAATGGTGAAGAGTCTTTTGATCCTTACCAAGACTGTACTACAAGATTTTTTATAGCAAATCAACTGCCAAGCTTTGTTGCTTCATTTACTTTTGGAATTGATATTGGGCTTTTGAGTAGCGATTGGGCCCCCTCTAATTCACAAACTAATAGGAGTGTTAATTGGTTCCTAAAAATCGACCGAACCGGCCAAATCAAACCGAAAATGCTTGAATCGAGAAAATTTGAAACCAAACATTAGAAAATCGAATCGAACCGAGTTGGTTTGGTTCGGTTTTGGCTTTTGTTTTTCACACATCCAAAACAACATAACCAAATCGAACCCTTCCCCTTATCTTGTATTTAATCCCCTAACATTCTCTCTTTTATTTAATCCCCCACCAACCCACTCTTATTTAAATTCTCACCACATTTCAATGCATTCCACGTCCCCTCCTTCAATGTCATTTTTCTCTTTTTTAACTCTTTCACTATCCAACCACTTGCAAGTTGAGATAAAGAGACAGAATTTGACTCAATCTTGTTAAAGAAAACCAAAATTTTCACTTGTTTGCTTGCAGCAAAGATGAGCAATGGTGATGGACACTTCTAATTTGATAAAAAAAACTTCTTGCGGGATGAAATTACGAGACTTGTGGAATGGTCATAAAATGTTTCGTTCTTGTTCAGATCATCACATGAGTGTGGTGGAGATAGATTAAGATGCAAACAATGTAGTTATGGTTATAGTTTTTTGTATGATGTTATAGTATTGTGTATATGAGAGATAGGGATGGCAACGGGGCGGATTGGGGCGGATTTAAGCAAATCCATCCCCGCCCCGCTGAGAATTGCGGGGATTAAAATCCGCCCTGCATATCCGTTTGGTATTATATTTCAAAACCGCCCCGCCCTAGACGGATTTGTGGATATCCACCCCGCCCCGGATATCCGCCTAAAATTAAATTTAAAAGTGAATCCCCGCCCCGCCCAAACAGATCCGCCCCGCCCCGTCCCGACCCAACAGATCCGCCCCGCCCCGCCCCATACAATTTTCACAATAACACTGCAACATTTTATAACACTGCAATAACATTTTCACAATAACACTGCAATGACATCAACTAGCACCTGCAACATTTTATAACTGGCACCTACAACATTTTACAACTGCAATGACAACAACTAGCATAACTGCAATATTTTATAGGCAACAAGCCAACAACATATTTTAACCAACACTATAGGCAACAAGCCAACAACATACCAACACTATATTTTATAGGCAACAAGCCAACAACATATTTTAACCAACACTGCAACAGTAGCTTATTTTACAGCATAACAACAATAACAATCTACAATCATCCACTGACATTTTGACAATAAAATTTAAACAAATTATTGTGAAAGCAAAACAACAACAAAACAATGACAACCAACAAAATCCTCCTATCATGCTTTGTTTTTTTGTTTTTACAAAAGCTTTCACAACCTGAAATACATAAAAAATTTCAAGTTAGTTTCTATAAGAAAAAAATAACTATATGAGAACAAATAGAAAAATTGTCATTGTTTTACATTACCTCCATCAAGTCCTTCAAATACAAAAAATATTCAAACAACTTAGTTTCTTTACCCCTTACATCATTATTTTTCTATGGGTAACTAGCTTTTGGTGACTTTTTGTTTTGAATGTAAAATTAACTATTAATCAAACATCCTATTGAGATATGAAATGTACCATGTTAACAGATAGCATTACAGGTTGGAGACTTGCAGTTTGCTATAAAAACAGATAGCATTGGGGACTTGCAGTTTGCTATAAAAAGCATTGGGGACTTGCAGTTTGCTATAAAAACAGATAGCATTGCAGACTTGCAGTTTGGATGTTAACAAATTGCTATAAAAACAAATTGCCAAAACACAAGCTACAAAAAAACATATTGAGTTCAAATCAAATTAGAACAAGAGGTGGAACAAATAGAAACAAATCCAAATGAATCAAAAACCAGCAAATCATATAAAATAAAAACAAATCCAAATGAATCAAAACATTGGATGCAATTAAGGAAAATATCAAGTTAGAACAAGAACTTAGAATACATGGAACTCGATTGAACATGGAACTTAGAATAAACAAATTTGCTGAAATTTGCTGAAATGAAGATAACCCTAAACAAATGAAAATCAAGCCCCAAATCATGGTGAAAACTGAAAATTGCATAAACGATTTAAGAGGATTACAAGAAAACCCTAAACAATTTAATAGGATTACAAAAAGATTAGAAGATTGGAAGAAGAATACACAAAACCCTAAAACAAATTTGAAATTAGCAGAAACACGAAGAAGAGAGGAGCCATACCTTCCTGAAGAGGTGGAAAACAGGAAGAGAGGAGTCTGGAGGTGGAACCGTGGAAGAGCTCAAGAGGTGGAAGAGATCAACAGCGTGTGCGTGGTGCGTGGTGCGTCTGCGTCTCCTTCTTTCTTCTTTCTTCTTTGAGTTTCTTCTTTGAGATCAAGAGGTGGAACTTGGAAGAGTCTGCTGTGTCTCCTTCCTTCTTTTCTTCTTTGAGTTTCTTCTTTGAGATCAAGAGGAAGAGGTGGAACTTGGAAGAGTCTGCTGTGTCTCCTTCTTTCTTCTTTCTTTCTTCTCTGCGTCCGCGTCTCCTTCTTTGAGTTTCTCTGCGAGTTTCAGTTTCTTCATTGAGTTTGAGAGGTCGGATTTCATTTGATTTCTCTGAGTTGCTCTGTGAATTTTGTGTCTCGAGGTGAAGAGAGGTCAGGTCGTTAGTAGATGTAGATGTCTGAGTTTCTTCTTTCTTTCTTTCTTCTCCGCGTCTGCGACTGCGTCTCCTTCTTTCTTCTTTGAGTTTCTATGCGAGTTTCAGACTTTCAGTTTCTTCTTTGAGTTTGAGACTTGAGAGGTCGACTGTGTCTGTGAATTTTGTGTCTCGAGGAGGTGGAAGAGAAGTCAGGTCAGTAGATGTAAATTAGTGATTCAGTAGATGTGAGATGTCAACGGATTTGAGGTTTGTTAGGTTTTAGTTTTAGGTTTTTTTTTTTAAAATGGTTTGATAGGGGTATTATAGTAATTTGAATAGTATAAACGGATATCCGCGGGTGCTGCGGGGCGGATATGGTCAAATCCGTATCCGCCCCGAATAGTGAACGGATATTTTTTGGATATCCGAAACCACCCGAAAACCCATTCAACCATATCCAAAACCGCCCCAAACGGATTGGGTGGGGCGGATATCTGTAAAAATTCGCCCCGCTGCCATCCCTAATGAGAGACATGACAACAAAATTTTAATTTTATGGAATTATCAAGAAAAATAGGCAAGAAAAAATTGAAAGAATTCTCTAAATGAATAGTCGGAGCCTTGAGACTATCTGTGTTCATCTGACATTTGTTTTCCCCTTATTGCTTCCCCTTTCCATTCTTTGTAGCTTTGATTTATTCCTTTTGTGCTAGAGCCAACTCGGTTGTATGTAGCAGCGAAAAATAAATAATAGAAAAAGAATAAAAAGGGAAATAACTGAACCGATCGGTTCGGTTATTTCTTTGATAAATGTGGAAACTAAACCGAACCGAAAACCGAATTCTTAGTTTGGTTCGATTTGGTTTTGATATAACTTTGAACCAACCAAACTCATTAACACCCCTACAAGATAATGCCAAGTGGCTTAAGAACACACTTAGATGTCAGATGAAATATTTTGCATCTGGTTGTACATAGCACATACTTCCAACCTTTTCGGAATTATAGTTGACAAGAAGGCGACACCTACAAGGGTGATTTCCGGTTGCCGTCTATCCTAGCCTGCTTCTAGAGGTGAGTTACTTATGTTACAGAAACTCGAAGTCGACCATATATATCTCGAGATGGGAAGGAAACAAGATCTGTAAACAACTTTTCTAGAGTGCCAAGCCTGGTCCAATACTGTCCATCATCTTCAAGGTGCTCATCTCTAGGTTATTGTTGCTAATAAGCGCATGATGTAGGTCTAAGTGAGGACATTTCTATGCCAGTTTTGCTAGGTAGTCAGGGTAGGTAGCTTTTTTTGGCTAGGGTTAGGTCTTTTTACAATTTTATTCCTTCGTTTTAAAACACAACCACATACATCATTTATGGAATGGGGAAAATTGACAAAAAGTCCAACGCGAACCAAAAAATAGCTCCCTTGAATTGTTGTTTCTATGCAGAAAAAATTCCATTGGTATAGATTATTATTTCACAGATTTAATTATTCAACCTCTCTATCAACTCTATCAAGGGAATATATTTTGATTTGAAAGAATTTTAAAATAATATAAATCTTGATTTTATCCCCATTTCTAGGCAGCCAGTTCGTGCATTGTTTTTACAATTTTATCCCTCTTTTTATGATTGTGTTTTAAAGAGGAGAGGTAAAATTGTAAAAACTGCCAGATCTGACATGAAACTGGCTGCCGAGACTTATTCTGATTTTATATTGCAAATATTTGATAAGCTCTTGACAACTACATGTTTGTAAACGAAATGCTAATTACATTGCAACGAGTGTCATATGATTCATGTCAATTATTGTAGAAGATGATAATTTTAAGGTTAATTCTGAAGTTGAAACCATACTTTCTGAAAATGATGGATCAACCATGAATTGAATAGTGCTCTTTTTATGGATGGGAATACATTTTATAATGAGTGTTATTGGGACAGCCTTGGATATTTTTTTTAATAAGAATACTAGGCTTTTTATTACTTGAAAAAATCTTTTACATCGGTCGGGAGTACATGATTTACCCGATAAAAAGAACCAGAGGACTTACATCATAGCAAACCCAAAATAAATAGTGACCAAACCCCTAGATCAATGTCTATACTTGCTGTTACTTTTCTTCATTCTAGATGATCGACGAGGATATACCTTGATGTCTCTGAAGTCCGTCGCATGAAATCTTTTCGATATTCGAATTTGGTCTATCTTTAAACCTGACACTACTCTTGACCTAATGGTGTATTCATCCAAATCTTCTTCTTCTGAACTGATTGTATCCGAATTGTCGGTATCGGTCTCCATTTCGGTTTCGCTGTTAGCATTACGAACCAAATAGTTAATATGTTTTATATTCGGAGCTTCAAGTACTATTGCATCCACTAAAGCTTCGTCATCTTGTACAAAACCCGCATCTGCTGGAAACCCTACCTTCCGGTCATGCACCTTGTCACCACTCTGAACGCGATTCTGAGCACCAACGTGAGCTCCACTGCCAGAGCCATTTACAAACCCATTGTCAACATGATCATCCTCAGCTATTGCGTCCTCCTTTGTTGGCCCGGAGTTACTGCCTGAAATCATTGCATTTATATGTAGAGAAGCATTCCCACTACTCGTCTTTTTCCCTGGGCTAGAGATCCCGACATCCCCGCTTACATCCTTGGTCGAAACCCCCTGCGCCCTCCCTGATTCCAACTGGTGAACATACTCGTACGCTCTCTGCTGCGGCCTTGAGCTGCTACCTGAAACATTATCACATTCTTGCATGAAAGCTTGGTCATCATTCGCATTTTTCTTAAGGATCAACTTCTTTGGATCATCATCTATAGCATTTGATGTTCTGTTCACCAAACCAACGATTGGTGACGCGACTTGCTCTGACGAAGCAAACTCTGTTATTGGCAGAACACGCTCTGGCTGAGACGAAGCAAGCCCTGAAATTGTCTCTCCTTGATTTTGAATTGCTTTTGCAATCTCAACCGCTGTGTACCCCGCCTCAAGTCCTTCCTCCGTTGTTTCTGGTTCTACCATGTCACTGACTGGATCCTTCGTCTTACAAGGCAATTGATGATTCATTAGATTACTCTCGTCTTCAACTATGGTCTGCGTAAGTGACTCGAATTTGTTTGACAACATGACATTCCCCGAATCTTTGACCATCGGCCTCTCAGCACCAACGTCCTCCTGGATTTCCTCACCCTGATCATTATTTACACCACTAATTCCAGCTTTTGGCATTGAAATTTTATTTTTTTTACCACTGGGACAAATTGTTGCTTGAGGACTTTGGCTTCCACCTTTTGTTTCTCAGTCTTATCTTCTTTCACCAAGTTTGGTGTTCTCACATTGCCCTTATGACCTAACTTTTTTCTGCAATAATCCTCCTGATGTCCTAACAATGAGCAATAATCACAATATTTGAAACCCGGATATTCAATCATTTGCCAAAAGCCCCTATTGTTAGATTTATCTATCCAAATTCTACTCGGTAACTTTTCCGCCAAAGTCATCTCCACGCAAACACGGGCATAACTCGGGCGTGAAAGACATCGAGTATGATCATCCATGCGCAAAAAGACACCAAAAGAGTTCACAATTGCTTTCAAAATAGGGGGATGAAATAAATGCAAAGGAAAGTTAGGCAACTCTACCCATAGTAGAACCGATATCGGGTCTGCTTTCAGACTGAAACCATCATGCCAGCGGAAAGATTTGAATCGAACTCCCCGAATCAAGAACGAGTCCCTTGCCAAGACTTTCTTTGCTTCTGCCTCAGATTGAAGCCGAACAAGAACATGACGTTGATCTAACAAACCTAGTGAGAAATCGCCTAGAATCCCCCAGGTTCGATGTATCGAATCTCGAATATCTTCCAATGTTGGTCTGTAGCTAAAGAACTTTAAGACTATCACATGTTTTTCCATGAAAGCTTCCCCACTTTTTTACTAATTCGACAGCCTTGGATATATTGCTTGTCTAAAACATACAAATATGTGATTAGTTAAGAAAAATCGTGACTTATACATGATTAAATTCTGCAGGAAAATTACTTTGAGTGTGCAAAAATGGTTCCAAGCATTCTTCTTGGACCTCTAAATCAAAAGTCCAAACTATTTCTACGAGGTTATGAGGATGCATGAAAGGTATCGCACTGGCCAAAATTATTTGTTTAGGAAAATTATTTCTAATCCATTAGCCTTTTAAACAAGGGTTGAGAGAGACTACTTAAGTGGAGTAGACCAAGAATCTCGCTTAAAATCCATTAGCCTTTTAAACATATTTTGTATGTTTCTCTTTGTACGGTTTGATAGTTTGTTATGTGTTTTGTATGCGTCCTATTATTTCTTTTTTTATCAGTATTATTTATTTTTGCAGCCGCCAGGTTCAAGCCACGGAATGGACTATACAAATTATAGGTTATGATAAGGTTGGTGAAACTTATTCATGACTTTCATGTTTATTACCCCTGTTAAGAATTGAAAGAATGATAAGGTTATGATAAGGTTGCTCATGCATTATCAATTTTTAGAATGTAAAGAAGACTGATTTTGGTTTCTAAAATGTAAAAAAGAATGTCAAGAAGACTGACATGCTTTCAGAATGTAAAAAAAACTGACATTATGCATTACTTCATTTGGCAGACTACTTCATTTGACATTATGCTGAAGATTTGGCAGACTGACATTATGCTGAAGATTTGGCAGACTGACATTATGCTGATACCCTGCTGGAGAAAGAATTGAAGTGAATTGGACAGACATTGGAGAAAGAATTGAAGTGAATTGAACCATTTGGCAGCCTATCATATGTTCTGCGGAAAATAATTGAAGGTCCTTGATGTAGTCTTGCAGAAAAGAAAAGAATTGGACCATTTCAGTGAGTGTCCATTTCAGTGCGTGGTTTGTCCATTTCAGTCAGAGTGTGTGGTTTGTCCATTTCAGTCAGTCTTTTCGCTAAATTTCGCTAGAATCACAAGAACAGAGAGACTTGTTACTCTCAGTCTTTTCTAGATTATGTAATGAGCTTGTGTAGCAAATCAAACATTTTGTAATGAGCTTGTGTAGCTTCTATAATGGCGTTCTAGATTACTGTCAGTGTGTGGTGCATATTGATTTGAGCTTGTGTAGCAAAGCAAACATTCTGTAATGAGCTTGTGTAGCTTTTGTAATGGCGTTCTAGATTACTGTCAGTGTGTGGCGTTCTAGTTTCCTAATATTTCCTGATAATGTAAACCCTGTCAGCAGCCACTTATTGATGTGAGCTACAACCACACACAGGAGAATATTGATTTTAGATTTTATAATTGACATTAGAGTGAGGCAATTTGTAGATGCTGTTAGAAAACAATAAGCTAGAAAATTGGAAGTATGCGTTAGAAAGGCTAACACCTTAGCTTGAGATGCAACCCTTCGAACACCACTAACTAGTGCGCCCCACTAGTCTTCATGACCATCATTGGAAAATTCCATTCATGTTTTGTTTCTCTGTGAAAACAATTCTTTTGATCACAGCCAGATGATGCGTTTTGACAAGACAAACTAATGAAAAAAAAACAATCAACAACAATGAATGAAAGAGACAACGTGAGCACAAATGTTCAGAAATTAGACAAGGCAATGTTCATCTGGGTGCTAGAAAAAAATCCTAAAGAAAAAGAAAAGGAAATGGATTTTACTACAATAAATGCAAGAAACAAGTCTCCAATGTACTATAGCGTTACATTCATTAGAATGAGGGGAAAATTTCACCCATAAAACAAAGCTTGATTTCCTCTGACTTAAGATCAGGCTTACAAACTACAAATTTCTGACCTATGTTCATCTACACTTGAGAAACAAATAAATTACACTATTATGAAAGAACACTAAAAAGAGATAGGTATCCTTTCCTTGGAAAACGAATTTTAACACCCTTGGACAAACAAACCAGCAACACATGAAACCCAGCATTAGCTTATAGCAAAGGTCGTGTGATTTTTGTTTAGCTCGATGCAACTGGTTTTGCAATGGCCTGCTTAACGGCTTCTGCATATGTCTTGTGCTGATAGGTAAGGGTCGATTCAAGCAAGTCCCATAGAGAAGTCTTCGGGTTCCAACCTGTACCAATCATAATTTCCAGTTCTTAGTATGCACAGCAGAGTTATACCTAGATTGATTAACAAACATGCTTAAGATTACTACACTCAGATTCATTAACAAACAAACAATAAGCATAAGAAGTTCAGAGTTTTCACAGAAGTCTATACTATAAGCAGTTCCACAATAGACTTGGCTGGAAAACTCACATTTAACATTTGTGGGAGTAATAAGCAGTATGAGACACTCTGCAACTCAAATGTGCATGCTAGGCGTACTTTGACCAAAGCAACTACTCAAAAGTGTTGGTTGTGCTTCAAAATCTTGAAACTAATACTAAACGTTCTTGAATCATAAGAAGTTCAGAGTTTTCACAGAAGTCTCTACTTCAGGAATTAATTGTTCAACAAAAGATGTTATAAAAAAATAAAATAAGCATGGGTGCTTCATTCAACTGTAAGCTTCACACCATATATTGCTGAAATCTTGTAGCTAAAATCATTCTGACCCCGCAAATCAACTTATCCTAACAACTCCGTGCATAAAGAGCAATAAAAGTGTTATGATGTCCCTTAATATGGTCCACTTGAGTGAGCAATGTTAGAGACTTCAGTTGCACATTGGTTAAGACTCAACTATTTATGGTCTATACAAAAATGATACAATAAATAATTGATACCTTTGTTTCTAACTTTTTATTTGAATCTTTTACCGCAGTTGAATCTTATACAGCAGTATCAACATAAGGTTACTCATGCATTATCAATTTTCAGAATGTAAAGAAGACTGATTTTGGTCCCTGAAATGTAAAAGAGAATTCAAAATGTAAAGAAAGCCCGAATTTGTGTTTGGTTAGCATCCATAATTACTCTTTCAAGTTTCAAAGAGTGGAGTCTAAGTCCAACCACAAGAATACAAAATGGTATCCCTATCGCTTGTTTAGTGTTTGGTCATGCAAAGCCAAAGACAGAAAGCATTTTCTTTTTATTATTAAATATAGCTTTTAAAAAGTCTATATAACTTTGATCTTTTCAACCGCCATATATCTTTTAAAGAATCTTTGAATTTTCCAGTTGACCAATTTGGTTTTCTTTTGGCCTGCAACCTCTTCTTTGTTTTTTAATCCATATGATACAACTATGCATTTATAAAGATTCTTAAAGTTTCTTTCTACACACCCACGTAAAATCAACGTGGATGCCGTCTGAGTCACGATGCTTAGTCAAAGCAATACACAGATTTGTTTGTCATATTTATAAGGTATGAATTAGTAAGTATGTTTGCCCACTTATGATTTGTATGTTTGTTATCGTTAAGGTATGAATTAGTTAAGTATGTTTCCTAAATATTCTTAAACATCAAAATTTCCTATTTCACTAAGTTTGATTTTTAACACATTTTTATGAAATTCGTAATTTCAAGATTAGTTGAATTTTTTTGGTCAACTCCTAAATTATCCTTCCAAAATTTTGATTTTGATGGCTAACTTAAAAGTAGCAAATTCGCTCTTTTCATAAATAAAGATAAATGATTTATAAGAATAAGGACAAGTGATTTATCTGGAAAATTAAAGATTTTGAGTCCTTGCTTCTTTTTTTCTTTTTAAATATTGACTACTGAATTTGACCATCACTGATTTTTCAAAATTAAATCGTGACTCGAAACATACAATATACTTTTGTGCTTTCGGAGCTTATAGATAAAGATCACACTTTTTAGTTGTTTCTATATCTAAAAATAACTAACTCATGTGCTAACTTTCTCATGCCATTGTCCATGTGCATGCCAACAAAAAAATGAGACACAAGGCCATGTTCCAAAAAGATATTTAAAATATAAAAAAAATCCTGAAGATAATATAGCATGCTCCCTCCACGTGATTGAAATCCCAATGCATTGACGGCTTCGTCTCATCCTCAACTTTTATCTATAAGTATTTTATCTAAGCCTAAACAAAGTGAGTCAGTAATATCCTTTTGTTCTCTCCCTCTCCCTCTTCACAATGATTGCTTTATTGTTTCTCATTGCATTTTGCTGCATGAGTTCATCCCCTTTCCTTGTTACGCCAATCAACTTTACAAATGTTGGTACAACCAAAGAAGCCACTACTCTACTCAAATGGAAAGACAGTCTTCACAATACTTCTTATCTCCTCTCTACATGGAATTCTTCCTCCAATGCTAATGCATGCAATTGGTTCGGGGTTTCTTGCAACAAGAATCATAGAGTGGTTGATTTATCTCTGTCAAGCTTGGGTTTGGTGGGCACTCTTCATGCTTTTGACTTCTCATTTCTTCCATACCTCCTCCACTTAAATCTCAGCCATAACACCCTTTTCGGGACTATTCAAATTCATATTGGTAATTTTTCTCGACTTAATCTTCTCGATCTTTCATCCAATCACTTTTCAGGAGAAATTCCTTCTGAAATTGGTCAATTTTCCAAACTTCGTATATTATACCTTGATGGAAATCATTTTAGTGGTTTCATACCTTTAGAAATAGGAAACTTGGTGGATCTAAATGAACTTTCTCTGGCTCAAAATATGTTAACAGGTCCCATATCTTCAAAGTTAGGTAGCCTGGCCAAATTGTTAGGATTGTATCTATGGGAAAATCAATTTTTCGGTCATATTCCTTCGGAAATAGGAAATCTCAAATCTCTTGTGGACTTGGATTTGTCTGCCAATAATCTCACTGGTTCAATCCCCTCATCTCTTGGTAATTTGACTGAGTTGACCACTCTATACCTTTACTCCAATGCACTTTCTGGTCACATTCCTTCTGAATTAGGAAATCTCAAATCTCTTGTGGACTTGGAGTTGTCTACCAATAATCTCACTGGTTCAATCCCCTCATCTCTTGGTAATTTGACACAGCTGACCACTCTACAACTTTACTCCAATGCACTTTCTGTCACATTCCTTCTGAATTAGGAAATCTTAAAACTCTTGTGAAGTTTTACTTGTATGCCAATTATCTCACTGGTTCAATCCCCTCATCTCTTGCTAATTTGACTGAGCTGACCACTCTATACCTTTACTCCAATGCACTTTCTAGTCACATTCCTTCTGAATTAGGAAATCTCAAATCTCTTGTGAAATTTGACTTGTCTACCAATAATCTCACTGGTTCAATCCCCTTATCTCTTGGTAATTTGACTGAGCTGACCATTCTATACCTTTACTCCAACGCACTTTCTGGTCACATTCCTTCTGAATTAAGAAATCTAAAATCTCTTGTGGACTTGGGGTTGTCTACCAATAATCTCACTGGTTCAATCCCTTCATCTCTTGTTAATTTGACTGAGCTGACCACTCTACACCTTTACTACAATGCACTTTCTGGTCACATTCCTTCTGAATTAGGAAATCTCAAATCTCTTGTGGTCTTAGAGTTGGGTAATAATAATCTCACTGGTTCAATCCCCTCATCTCTTGGGAATCTAAAAAAATTGGGTCTGCTCTCCCTCAAGAACAATGAGCTCACTGACAATTTGTCACTAGACACACTATGCCGAGGTGGGTCGCTTGCTAAAATCTCAGCTAGTGACAACCATCTTACACGTCTAATTCTTGTAGGCGTGAAGAACTGTCAAAGCTTAAAAAGAGTCCGACTAGATAAAAATCAACTCTCTGGAAATATTTCAGAATTTTCTGGGATGTTTCCGAATTTGTATTACCTTGATTTGAGTGATAACCAATTGTATGGTGAGTTTCCCCAAAACTTAAGACTGTGGCATCAACTATCTACCCTGCGAGTCTCTGGCAATAAAATCACAGGCAAGTTACCTACATTTGGAGAGTTAACTCACCTTCAACTGCTAGACCTTTCATCCAATCTTCTACAAGGGATGGTTCCAAGGGAAGTAGGTAACTTGACTTCTTTGATAAGCTTGAATTTGAGTCATAACCAGTTTGAGGGTCCTATTCCATTAGAGATTGGAATGCTCTTGAATTTATACCATCTTGATTTGTCTTCAAATAACATGAGTGGACCGTTGCCCAAACAAGTAGGGGATTGCTCTAGCCTCCTATACTTGGACTTCAGTGGGAACAAATTTAATGAAACCATTCCTTCTCAATTGGGTGAGCTAGCTTTCTTACAAATTCTACTTGATCTGAGTCAAAACATGTTTCTGGGAGGGATACCGCCAGAACTAAGCAAGCTAAAAGTACTAGAGAAGTTGAATCTCTCACATAACATGCTCTCTGGTGCAATTCCTTCCTCATTCAGTGGAATGGTTAGTTTGACATCTGTTGATGTTTCCTACAATGACTTGGAGGGTCCTCTTCCTGACAATAAAGCCTTTCGAAATGCTTCTGTAAGTGCTTTTGTAAATAACAAAGCACTGTGTGGTGATATTGAAGGTTTGAAACTTTGCAAAAATTCCTCTGCAGTAAGAAGCAAAAATGCTTCAAGTGAGAAACACAAAATTCTGGCTATTGTCATTAGCACTGTCGTTGGAGCATTCATTGTTATATCAACATTGGTTGGAATCATTTTCTTGCATTCTCGAAGAAAAGAAGAAGACACAATTGAAGTGAACAGAGAAATTCCTGAAGATCTATTTTGCATCTGGAATTACGATGGGAAACTAGTGTATGAAGACATCATTCAAGCGACACAAGACTTTGACCCCAAGTATTGTATTGGGGTGGGACGACATGGAAGCGTTTATAAAGCTGAACTGTCATCAGGTCAAGTAGTGGCTGTAAAGAAATTTCATAATTCTTTGGAAGGTGGCGAGTTGGTAGATTTGAAATCATTTGAAAATGAGATACGAGTATTGGCAGAAGCTCGACACAGGAACATAGTGAAGTTATTCGGATTCGGTTCACATGCTCAATACTCGTTTCTGATTTATGATTATATGGAGATGGGGAGCTTAGCTAAGGTCTTAAGTGATGATGAAGCAAATCAAACCCTCGATTGGGTCAAGCGAGTAGATGTTGTAAAAAGTTTAGCTCAAGCCTTATCATATATGCACCATGACTGCTCGCCACCTATTGTTCATCGAGATTTGTCCAGTAACAATATTTTGCTGAACAGCGAGTATCAGGCATTTGTTTCAGATTTTGGTGTTGCCAGATTCTAAAACCAGATGCATCTAATTGGACGGCACTTGCAGGAACTTATGGATATCTAGCTCCAGGTAATATTGTCATATTTCTTTCATCAAATCTAATAGTGCAATTGAATCAGTCAGTCTGCTGGTTCTTGATGCGCATAGTAAGACATGCAGTAAACAATGAAACAATTTCAATTACAAATATCTAACGTCCGTCCCCATATGTGACTAACCAAAAATATTTTTCATTGTTGCAGAGCTTGCTTACACCATGAGGGTAACTGAAAAATGCGACGTATACAGCTTTGGAGTATTATCATTGGAAGTGATATTAGGAAAGCATCCAGGCGAAGTCATTTCCTCTATGTCATCATCATCATTAACATTTTCCTCATCAGAAGTAAACCCAGAGATTCTCTTAAAGGATGTATTGGACCAACGCCTTCCACCCCCTACAGGAGAAGTCCTCATGGAAGTAATTTCTATTGTAAAATTCGCACTTGCATACTTACATATCAGTCCGGAATGTCGTCCAACCATGAAATCTTTATCTGAGGAGTTATCATGTTGTTGATGTCCTTCTTCGGAGAAGTTTCGTAACTTAACATTGAGCCTACTCTTCAGTGAAGTGGTTTGACTAAGTAAATATCCATCATGTCTATAGGGTCTTAAAGGTTGTATTGTCTAAAGAAATCCAACCTGGATATCATATTAGCTATTTTGCTTGTGGTCAGAATAATCTTAGTTTTCTCATGTTTTACTTGTATGAAAATATTTTCCTCAAAACCATAAGGCTCTTAAATCGAACTATATGCTAATGATGATGAATCTTCACAAATTATCAAACTTCTTACATGATGATATTATCAAATTATCAAAAGAGCTTATCACGACTAACTGTAGTCATTCTTGACCCTATAAGTCATGCAAGAAACCAAAGAAGAAAGTTGAACATAGCTTTTGCAAGGGGTGAATGCCATCACATTGCTAATGTCTGGAGAAACCTGGCCACTGTCGTGGCGATTTAAAGCCCAGTATACAGGGATGGTATTCTAATGCTGTAGGTCGAATTAATGTGTTTTCTAACACTGCCTAGTGCCTACAATGATGCCAGAAGGATTGTATCTGTTGGTGTATCGCAGTCAACTCAAATGGAACCATTTTGAATTTTTTGGTAAACAGATTAGCAGCATAGTTTGGTCTAGTTTTGAAGCTGAATTCTTGGCAGCCATTTTATTTTCTCAGTTAGTACGTGTTTTGGATCTCTTGAAACCTTATCGGTCATGGATAATTTCAAGGTACCGCAACACCATAGTGAAGATCTTCATCTTCCTCTCGGAGAAGAAACAAAGAATCCAAATGACATGAACAAAAAAATCACATTTAGCGACGGTATGTGGACCGTAGCTAACAAATTTTTTTTCTAAACCTTAGCTACGGCCAATGTGCCATCGCTAAGTTGTTTTGTTATATTTAAAAAAAAAATACATTAGCTACGGTATTTTGACCGAAGCTAACAAAAAAAATTCCCAAACATTAGCTACGGTCCGAATGCCGTCGCAAAACTGTTGGCGACGGTTATTTTAATTTATGTATTGAAACTGTGGCAGAAACTATAGCGACGGTTTTTTGCCGTCGAAAACCGTTTAAATAGCGACGGTTTTAAAAAACCGTCGCTAATTTCCGTAGCTAATTTTGTTTTTTTTTTGTAGTGTGACCAATGTCGTGTAGGTTGTGCTCAACTAAACACTCAGAACCAATGGGCATATTAGGTTAAACCTACAGCTAATAAAGCTAAGTGCTTAGATATCCAAAACAAATCCTAAGGGGTTTTAGATATACAAAACTTTTCTTCAAAGGATACCCAGCCTATAATTTAAGGAACTAAAAATTGAATGAATCGCTCAGTAAAATTCAAGAATACTTGATAGAGACCATGCAAACAAGTTTATGATGCTCAGTAGTTGCAGATAGTAATCATTTGAATGTGAATCATTTGCAGATAGTTTATGATGCAAACAAGTTTATGAATTGCTCAGTAAAATCAACTTTCTTTCATGATCATCAAACGGATTAAATTGGCGTGTTAAAGTTTTCAATGGACGTGTTAAAGTTTTCAATGGACAACAGGACACATGAGTTTTCTTCACAATCAATGAAGAACTCCATTTATTCCAATGGGCTACATTGGTTTTGAGTAACTGCTGAATGAGAAAGGAGTAGCTTTGCTATGAGATGGGTAAGCCTGTTTGCTTCTCGTCCCGGTTTAAGATAGTTAGGGTCACCTACCTTGGAGCAAAGGGGGTTGCCTGAGCACCAACCCCTGGGAGTAAAGGTCCCACTTTTCCGCCCAAGGAGATCCTTGTCGATCGTATCCAATACAGGGTCATTTTCCATGAATTTCCTGGCAAATGGAGCGTTGCTCCCTATCATCAAGTCTGTGTCATTGAGGGAAAGAATGTGCGGGTGCTGTTTTGGAGGAGTATCCCATGCGATGTAGTGTAAATCATGGTGACAGTAGTACCTATAAATTCTGGTGTATTGCCGTCTGGAAGTAGCCTTCTGGAGAGGAGAGGAAGTTGGTGTAGTACATAAGGACGATTCTCGGTAGGTTATCCCAACCCCATAAACAGAACTCTATGAATGAGCGTGATAAAACCATCCATGCTGAACCTGCAATTCATTCACATATGTTAATAACTAGGTCAAAGTTGCAATCAATAAATCAGCGCCTGATATACCATATGTAAAGTTCCTCAAAATAATCTTGACAATATTTATAACTACATAATTCATCACTTTCTTCCTTTCTGACCATATAAAGAATGCATGAAATTTGTTGATTTGGCCATGGATTAAGCAAGGAAGAATGAAGAAAACCCCATACGCTAGAGTCTGTCCTTTCGCAAGGAAGCCGTCTGTAAAATTTGCTTGACTCGACATGAATTTCTTTTGGCGTAATCTGAAACGCTGATTTTCCTACATGTGTGCAATTGTGCAAAGATAGATAACCTCTGACAAATGATCCCAACCAAAGTTAAGAAGTAATGATTTCATTCCTTCGATTTGCATGTAAATCCATCCTTGAAGAGGATGATTCTCATAGTGCTTTGCTTAGCCATGGACAACCAACTAAATTTGAACGAGAGAACATGTGTACTTCATTGGACTCTGTGACATAATTTGAGCACACAAATTCTTGGTATTATAATTTGAACACGTGTACTTCATTTGAGTTTCATAGTTGGTATCATTTTGGTGCTTTGAGCACACAAATTCTTGGTATTATAACTCTTACAGTTTTTTTAACAAAGTAACTTCATGCATAAAATCATAAGCATTGTGGCTCTTGAGACAACTTTGAGAAGCATAATCTTGCAACAGCTCTTGAAAGTTGCAGGAAGAGCTTCGAAATACTCCCTTATAGTAATTAGTATTCATTCTATAAATTTCAATTTATATATGTAGAGAAATATGCATTTAGCAATTTATGAGTAAAAATAATAGATCAGCAAAAAGAAGGTGAAGCTAATTAAATGCTGTTGGTGTTTCTCGCTTTACTGTCGCCCAAAATACATCAGTTTTATTCGCCCAAAATAATTTATATGAACTTACACCTTCCACCCTAACTGACTTGTGTGCTCTATGAAGATCACATTTCTGTTCAACTTCGAAAATGTGTAGAGAATATCTGCAAGAAATAAACTGAGTCAGTATCACGCCAACAAAGCTGCCAAAGAAGAATTCAGAACCACAGACGTTCAAGGGACTCGTCGTATAAAACCTAAGCACAGCTACGAGCCATCTTGTGTCATCAAAGGGTAATCTGAAGCGCTGAGGTTTATAAACCAACCCCAGTCTTTGCTCTGTTTAAGAAGGATGGACGCAGCATGAAGAGTACTGGAAACCATTGTTATTCCTCTATAAGTGATCCTGTTGGCTTTAGTAATCATGTGAACATTTCCAATCTCTGTGAAAGTCGGTTCTCTTCGTATACGCACTTGAAGCTCCAATCTTTCCACCACAACAAGGTACACATTGTGGGGATGGTACAAGGCATGCAGAGTCCTCCAAAGCTTTTCTAAATCTCCTTGTGATCCAGAGACCAGAAAAGCTATGCGGGGAACAGATGATCAAGTGCCTGGGACCATTTTTTGTGACAACTTTTTCAACAAAAATGGGATTGCTATGGTTTAAAGAGGCGTACACTACACCAAAAGGGCAGTTTAGCTACGCCGAGCTGCCCACGGTTTTAAACCGTTGGTGTATTTGCCAAGGCCAAAAACCGTGGCTATAAGTACCAACGGCTTAAAACCGTGGGTAAAAAACAACTTGGCCACGGTTTACAACCGTTGGTATAGTTGGCACGGCTAAAAACCGTGGCTGATTGTAGCAACGGCTCCAGACCGTGGGAATTATTCGCAACGGCTCAAAACCATTGCAAAAAAAATATTTAGCGACGGTTCTAAACCGTGGCTAGATCTAGCAACGGCTCAAAACCGTTGCAACATAAAAATTTAGCAACGGTTCTAAACCGTGGCTAGATCTAGCAACGGCTTAGAACCGTTGCAACAAAAAAAATTAGCAACGGTTCTAAACCGTGGCTAAATATAGCAACAGCTTAAAACCGTTGCAAAAAAAAATTAGCAACGGTTCTAAACCGTGGCTAGCTCCTTTCCCCCTCTTCACAAGGCTCTATACTCCACTCATTTCTCGAGCCTTGCCTACTTGCTCCTTTCCCCCTCTTCACAAAAAATAGAGATAAAGATTCATCGGATTCTAGGTCGGGACTGACGGGATTGTTTAATCTTTAAACTTTGAAAACTTGTCTCTCATAGTGCATGTGGCATCTATTTTAATTAACCTAAGTTTACTAAGCAAGTAACTATTTTCCTAAACAAAATAGAAACCCTAACAACTAATTGAATTGAAATCCCTAATTCTAAATACGAAAGCAAAGCCTTAAACTACTAATGTTGGCTCCAACCCACTTATTTAATATTAATAATAAACTAATATATAACATCCATCATAATTACTTTAGGCATATATAAGTCAATGCAATAATTCACCAAACATACTAGTCTACAACGAATTACCATTTGCAGAAAATTTAAATTTTCCTGCCTTATCCTTGTTCAATGAGGAGACTAACTACACAAATAGAGTGAGAAATGGGCAATGCCTAGACGGGGTCATAGACTTCCACCGGCGTCGCTTAGCCTAGGCTACACCTAATATTTAAAAAAATAATTAAAAAGCGACTGTATGTATATAATATATATTTAAACATGACATCTTTCCTTTTGCCCAGGGTGCTAGGTAATGCCCAGGCGAGCTTGGTGCCCAAGACAAGGTCATTGCCTTGCCTAGTGCCTGAAACCACGTAGGTCTCAAATGTCCACCAATTTTTCCCAAATCCAAAATCACTTACTCCTAAATCCCATAAAATAAAATTTATGCCTAAAAATAAAGATTTAAAATAAAACTAAAAATAAATTAAAACAAACAAGACAATCTTCTTTTATTTTTCTGCGTATATAGGAGTATTCCTTATTGGGAACTTGAGGTTTGGGGCGGAATTTAGAAGGTTCCTAATTTCGTCTTCTATTGGAAATAGGAAACTCTTCCTATGAAAAAGAAAAGTAATATGGAAATACTTTCTTATTAGGAGTAGATTCCTTGTTTGGTTAAAACAAGAAAATCTCCTTGTGGGAAAAGAAAAATAAGGTTTCTAATTTCTTTTTCTAGTGGAAATACGGAAACTCTTATGAGAAAAGGAAAATAATATGGAAATAATTTCTTATTTGGAGTAGGTTTCCTTGTTGGTTAAATCAAGAAAATTTTTCTTATGTGAAAAGGAAAGTAATATGGAAATACTTTCCTTTTAGGAGTAAACTTTTCTTGTTTGGTAATAATAAGAAAATTTTTTTTTTTATGGGACAAGGAAGTAATATGAAAATACTTTCCTGTTGGAGTAGCATGGTTTGAAAAATCTTAATCGAGAAATAAGGCATGGCCCTTTCTTGAGGCATGAGGTGTAAGTGAAATCATTTGAATCAATTGATACTGATTTAATCAATTGTTAAAACACCTATGAGGCATAAGCCTCAGTTCGTTGACCATAAGCCTCGCACATAGGTGAGTTTTAACTCGTAGTCTCACAACGTTTTTTTAGACAATGAGGAGTAGTCTTTCCTTGTTTGGTTAAAACAAGAAAGTTCTCATTGGGGGACAAGGAAAGTAATATGGAAACACTTTCCTATTAAGAGTAGCTTTTTCCTTGTTTGGTTTGGACTTTTTAGCCTATATATAGTGTCATTGTGTGTAGGTTCGAAAATAGCATCTTAACGAGTTTGTTCTTGTGAAAGTGTTGTAATCTTTGTTGATTAATAAAAAAACAAAGGTTGTGTGTCATTCTTCTTTTATTTTTACGCATATACTCTGAATCGGGTATTTAGAAGTTAGAACCATGCTGCACATATGCAAGTCATTTCTATTTAGCACAGATCCTGGCTGCCCTTTATGGATCTGCCCCAGACGTAGCATGACTAAGACCATTGCGGCCACCATATGACCACTGCCACAGACATGCCATGAACAAGACCATTGTTGCATTGCGGCCACCTCCCATTGCCACTAAGCACATGCCACTCACCCTAGAAGTTACCCAAAATTTTAATTTATTTGTTTATTTATTTATTTTTCTTTTAAGAAAAAGCTAGGATTAGGGCCCCACCCTTTTATAAACCACAAAAAGGAAAAATATGTACAAGAGGAGGGCTAGGCCTGGCCTCAAAATAAAATATAAATGAAGAGAGTTATCATAGGTTGAACAACCTAACTGTTCTAGAAAGAAAGATCAACCCAGAGGAAGCCAGACATAGCATAGCTCTGGAATTCCCATACACAAGTCTAGTGTAGATCCATTGCAATGTGGTTTTGCGAACAGTTTGGTTTTGCGTCCTTTGGTGGCAACTAACTTGAGATGTTGCAACTAATTTCAAATTTTCAATTAGTGTTCCTTCTGTTACTATTATCGTGGTTATTAATTACTTATATGTTGATGAAGTCTTTGTTATGGATGTCATATGAAGAGATTGTATTTCTGTTCATTTCTTCTCCTGTCTATTTATTGGAGCATGAATTTGTTATATGTCTTAGTTCCCTTTTGCATATTTGACCATATCTGTGTGATCAAATTCTTTTTATTCTGCATAGAATCATCGATTTACTGAAATAGTACAAGGAATGAACATAAGTGATCTGTAAAGTCTCACCGAAATGCTTCCAGGAAATTTGAGATCCTTCTGTAGAACATTAGCAAATGTATTTTGCCTCGTATTTCCTCTTAAGGGTGTGTATCCATAAAGCATTTCATATAGAAGAATGCCTAGTAGAGCAGAGAGCAGTCAATCGTATAAGTTAGAACTATGATGGTTTAGAACTTAGAATTTAGAAGTACAAATTGACATCTCAATGAAACAAGAGGTGAACATTTGAAGAGTAAACTGTTAAGCGAATTCAAGAAATAAGAGAGTTGTTTCAAACATATAATTTATTAATTCCTCTTCCATATTGTCGATTTTTGGGAATATGTTTGACCTCAATAGTTTCAAACATCAGGCCATGTAGGAAAACCCACGAGTTTTATGTGTCCTCTTCTACGTTTGAAGTTTTCAAGTTCTTGTTATGGTAGAAACGTATACTCTTGTTAATAAGAGTGAAACATTTGTATGATCACTAAATGCACATAGGATTCAGAAATAACAGTCCTAGAAAGTATCCCTGAGCTATGTCACCTATTACTTTGTATATATCATTATCGGTTCTGCGTGTGAATATGCTAAGACGCATTGTAGTATCATCTATAGCTGGGAATATCTAGGTTCTAGGAGAAGTACAGGAAACCTTCTAGTTTATAATATGTACACCTAAACAGGTACCTTCTACAAGTTATAGCTAGTTTTGGGCCTTTTGGCTGTATTTTTTTCCGAGTCTCGCAATCTTAGCTGTGTGGCATAGTGTGCACTGAGGATAAACAGTCCATGATTATAATAGTGAAGAGTAGGAGTAATTGAGACATAAACAGAAAACCTGTGATGATATAGCTTTTAGCGATGAGGTTGCCTATGGGTGTCTTATGGTGGATTTGGTCAGTCTTCTTATTAAGTTACTACAGTTGAGGGTTTGAATATCTAGTCATTTTATGAGTTTTCTTTTCTCAGAAGAAGATACAAATTCAATATTGCTTGAGAAAGAAAATATATGTGATGCATGCGAATTTTTACTTTTCCTCTTCACTTGGTGCTTTAGAAGTGAAACACCCTGATTACAACATTCCACATAATATTGTCTGAAGGAATAGAAGGCCACCAAATGTATATATGTATATATGTCCACATAAATGTATATATGTATTATAATTTAGAATAGGAATTGGAGTTTATGCTTGATGAAGTTTTGTATGGTATATGCTATATGAAAGGAAATTCAAATGTATATATGTCCACATAAATCCAAATGTATATATGTATATATGTCTACATACTCAAAGAGGCTTTAACACTAATGTCGATAAAAAGGAAATTTCCACTGTGTATCAAAGCATCTTGAAAGACAATCCCAACCTGAAGAGCTTACTAGAATTTTAATTGACTATGCTACAATATTTTTTGATGCATTTCTAATGCTATTTTAGTCATCCTCTTTGGTTGAGACCAAATATTTTGTCTTTGTTTCTTATTTTGACTTTTGAGTGGGAAAGGGAAGCTTTGTAGCTATGTATTCAGATTGGATTTCCAATGCTTTATAAAAATCTATTTGTGGTGATATGTTGTGGAAGGAAATTATCTATAAATGTGGTGTATATAGTTGATTCTTATTCTTTTTGTTTGATAATGGTTAATATCTATAATGTCATTGATAGAAATGGATAGTACTCGCGACAATCTCTCCACCATTGATGTCACTAGATCTACAAATGATGACATTGAAGTTAAACAGACCATACAGTTCAACCTCCACGGTTTAGCAGTTGGACATGGTGCTAGAAATTTCAATAAAAACATTGGAAAGCTTGTTGAAACCCTTGTGCCCATCAAATTCAAGGGTTGGCACCATGTTACTGACAACTACAAAGAGGATGTGTGGAATGCCCTCAAGGTGAGATTTACATCATTGATTTTCATAATGTCTTATTTTATTTTCAACTTATATCTCAATGGCTTATTTGCAGCGCGAATACGACATCCCAAATTATGTGAAAAAGAGTGTGCATTTGAAAATGCCTGAATATTATAGAAGGTTCAAGGCAGATCTTATGAAGAATTATTTGGATAAGTATCCTACCATTGAGGAACAAGATAAGCATGTTCCAAATGGTATAAGAGAGGAGGCTTGGAAGGAGTTTGTTCGCTATGAGAGCACCCCTGAAGCGAAGGCATTTAGAGCCCAAAATGCAAAAAACAAAAAGGCTTCAAAGTATGTATGAGGGGGGGGGGTGACCAAAAGAGTGCTGCAGAAGTAGAGTATGAAATGGTAATTGAGTTTCTAGCTACTAGTACAATATTATATATCATTTAACTATATAGGCTGAGACTAATCTTTCAAGTATATAGGTTGAGAAGAACCCTGATGGGGAACCAGTCACACGCACTGACATATGGATTGCATGTCACACTGGAAAGGATGGAAAACCTACGCATGGTTCTGAACAATATATGGTATGTGCCCAATGATGTCTTTTATACCCAATTCTTAATTTACTTTGTAGTTGTTTGAATATTATTTGTGTCCTGATTTATTTTATTTTTTCATTCTTTTGAAGGAACAAGTTAAAGCAAAAAAAGCTGCCTTGCAAGAATCTTCAACTCAGGGTACCACTGACCTCACTATTGATGATGATCCTCTAAGCCAAGTGTTTGGCCAAGAAGCGAGGGGACGTACTCGTTGTGTTGGAACCACTGTCTCTAAAAGGAAGTATGATGCTGCACTTCCCGCTCGTTCATTGCTATTGGAAAAAACATTGGAAGCAAAAAAAAGGGAAGAAAAATATGATAGATTGGAAGAAAATGTTAGATGGATACGAGAGAGACTTGAAAGTGGAAGTTATGTAAGACCATCAACAAGTGAGGGAATACAAGGAGTTGTTCAAATATTTGAAGATACACCTTCATCCCGTGCACAATCGACAAGGCAACCAGAAAATCCATTACCTCCATCTCCATTACCACCATCTCCATTACCTCCATCTCCATTACCACCATCTCCATTACCATCATCTTCTCAAGGTGTTGCGAGGTTTCCTTCTCCAAGCAATCCTGTTCCTTCAGTGTCAAGGACTTACAAAGTTTGTGATTGGGAAAGGAATGTCATTGCGATAGGAATAGAGGTTGTAGATCCAAACCACCAATTCTCTTGCGCTTGTCATGGATCATTGAACCCCGCAATAGAGATCATACTTTCCTTATGCTTCAAATACAAGAGTGGGGTGAAACTTTACAAAAGTGATCCAAAAGGAGACATGATGGGGGATTTGGATGTTGGTGATTTCTTCGTATGGTGTAAAACTCATGTGGAACTTGATGATTGAGGCCATCGACTATATTGAATTGCTGTAGAGTGTCCTCATTGAGCCTTCCAGTGGTAACACAGGAATAAGACTGGCTTTCATGGAGGCAGAAAAGGATTACAAGCTAATCATTACAATGCCCAGCAAAATGCATGAAAAGGGCTGTTCAGAAGGCTGAGGAAAATATGGCAAAGACACCCAATTCTTACATTCTTCAGCAGTTTGAAAACCCAATTAACCCAAAGGTAAGTGTTGAATGAATGTCATGCACACAAAGAGCCTTGCTGTATGGAGAGATCTTGTTATTCAACAACATTGTCTGGTGTAGGTTCATTATGAGACAACTGGACCAGAGATCTGGAAAGGCACAGGTGGGAAGATTGATGCCTTTGTTTATGGGATTGGGACTGGGGGTACGGTGACAGGTGCGGGGAAATGTCTTAGAGAGCAGAATTCTGATATCAAGGTTAGCTTGAACTTTCTGTAGTAGCTGCAGTGCTGCACAATATTCTATTTCTTTTGCTTAGGCCTGTACTATAGTGGTATTTACTGTTTTTATCTTACTAGTTGGATCTCTTGTTTTTAGATTTTCGGAGTGGAACCATGTGAAAGTGCAGTACTGTCAGGAGGAAAACCTGGTGGGTGATCTTGGATCTTGTGCTTCTTGATTTATTTGCTCATGATCAGTGTTTTCACATTTTCATATATTGACTTGGTTGGATTATAAATGCTATTCTGCCATTGTTTTAGACTTGAATGCCTTTTTCCCTAAATTTTGTTTATGCTATGGGTCTTTAGCATTGATAAGTGCTTTCCTATTGCTGGTTCAAATTTTTACATTACTTCTGCGGAATGTACCTGCACTTCAGTCAAACTTGATGCAGGATACTTATTGTTTTTCTTTTCGTTTTGATTGTCATCGTCTTTCCTTTTGCTAGGTTCAGTGGAATAACTTTCTTATTGCACTCCATTATTTGGAAGAAAGTGAATATTACATATCTTCTAGAGCTTTATGATTGTGAAGTTTGTTCAACATAAATATTCATCTTGTTTCAAAGGCTTGCTGCCATCATCATGTAAATAACTTTCAGATGCTTTTGGTGCATCTGGTGCCAGATGTTTTAGATTGTGTTATTTTCCCATTAAATTATACTTGTCTGCTTTTATGCTATTGATCCTTCTGTGATTCTTTAACATCTAGTGCAAGTTTGAAGTTTAACATTTGACGTCTCTTATTCAAACAGGAGATTGGATGACTGTTCATAATATACAGATTGTTTCATTATCATCAGGTCAAGTATGGATGATGTTGGCTCATTGATGGGTGGCCTTACTGGAACACTCGTAACTACACTTATATTGGGTGTGCATGAACTCGGTCAATTTCTTGTTGCAAGCAATTTCGGGACTAAGCTTGGTGTGCCCTATTTTATTCCCAGTTGGCAGGTACGATATTGTTGTTTACAATTATCTTTCAGTTAGGAGAATGAACAGAAGTCTGGGGAGGTACTGAATTGTTTCGTATTTCATAGAGGTCACCATTCTTGACAATGTTGGGATGCTAAAATTTATAGGCAACCTGCTTTTCTAGTTCTTTCTACCATTGCGAGCACTTCTGCATCGCAAACTTCCTTTTGGTTGTGTTGAATTACTTCATTATAGTTGGTTCTTTCAATGTGACAGTTGCAGGAAAAAGAAAGCTTTTTGTTTCTGTGTCAAATGTGGATGCTTTTTGTTCTTGTAAATTTGTATTAATTGATTTGATTAGGTTCTTCATCAAAACAAACTATACATCTTACGTCATGTCACAACAAAATGGGTTTACTGATTCTATGTTAACCGTGTTTTGCTGTTCTCGCACATGGAGTTCTGCAATTTCCTCGTGTTGGTATAACTAAGCAGACCATGAGTGGCACTCAGGAGTTACGGAGTTGGGCTGTTCACAAATCTTGGCCATTTTTTCTTACACAATGCAATATCTGATGGGATTATTTTGTGACAGAGGCTCCTTTGGTGCCATTACTAGGATCGTAAATATTGTTCGCAACCGTGAGGACCTTTTGAAGCTAGGAGCTGCTGGACCTTTGGCCGGATTCACATTTGGTTTTGTTCTTTTCTTCCTGGGGTTCTTCCTACCACCTAGTGATGGAATTGGGACGATAGTTGATTCATCTGTATTCCACGAATCATTCCTCGTTGGTGGTATTGGTAAGCTTCTTCTTGTAGGCCTTTTCAGATTGTCATAACATTCTGTGGGTTGACTTAATTTGGAAATTTTGTGGCTTTCAAAGCATTTACTTTACTTGATATTGATCCTGACTAATCATCAACTTTATATTCATGATTTGATGTCAATTATGTGATTGATTTTGTCACAGCAAAGCTTCTACTAGGGGATGCTCTCAAAGAAGGCACTCCCATATCTCTTAACTTCAGTAGTTGCGAGGAAAATTGTATTAAATTGAAAATAATGTCTTTTGGTGGTCCAGCCTTGCAACAATCCAGATTGCTTGTATTTGCACACCATTGCTTCGGAAGAGGATAGTGTCACTAAAGATGAGATAGTTTCTGCTTATACAAGGTATCAATTTGACGTAATAGTTTAAATTTATTCATTTATTTTATTCTGTGTATTGCACTCCGTACATGCTTTTACTTCATTCCTTGGTGCTACTCTGCATATGCCTATAAGTTTAAAAGAGCAATGCTCTTGGTTACGGGAGCTGAGCATTGTACTGTTAACAATATTTTATTACATATTTTTCAACTTAACGAAAGGAGTTCATAATATCTAAGCGTGGGTGCATTTTCATGGTTTTGGCATTTTATCTTCTATAGAAAAGGGTAAAGATTTATCAGAAAGAGCATAAAACGAGAAAGAACACCTGGGCTCCTGGTTAAGGAAGCTATATATGATCAGTTTGTACAGATTTTTTCTTCCCATCTTATCTTGATTATCCTCGCCCATGTTTTCTTCAAGTCATGTTATAAGTTTCATTATGTAGTTTGAGTTATTTCATCTTTGGATGCACACAGTTGAATGTAATGAAGTAAAACAAGAAGCACACACAAATTTTCCGGCTTACATTCGCCACGGGGACGAGTAAATACCTGTATTGGCTTTGTGGCCGCGAGGGATTGGGGATCTGGCAGCTTTGGCAGTCCGGGATATGGCGATACACTGCGAGCAAAAATGCTGCATGCAGGGGATGCTGCTGTGCTGTGTAGGCAGAGCACTCTGTCGCAAAATAGAGTGCATCTGTTTTTTTTTTCTGCTGCTGTTTCATGCGGAGTCTGGCATTGGGGCGGACTGGCGTACTTGCTGTTGTTTTATGTGGATACATATTGTGGCAGGGATGTTTCGGCTGCAGGAGAAGGGGCGGACTTTCGGAGATGCAGTGGGTTGCTCGCTGTCGCGACAAAATTCCAGCATTTCTTGGATGGAAGGGGCAGATGCTGTGCGGTTTAGGAAGAGCACTCTGTCGCAAAACAGAGTGCCATTTTGTTGCTGCTGTTGCTGTTGTTGATGCTGCTGTTGCTGCGCTGCGTTGATGCTGCTACTGCTACACTTATTTGCTTTACTGCTGCTGCGCTGCTTTGCTGTTGCTGCTGGGTTTGCTGCTGCTGAGACGCATTGCTGCTGTCTGTCGCAGCGTTGACATGCTGAGATGTGGCGACATGCGGTTAGAGCGTGTGTATGTCGGTTGATCTGGGCAGTTCGGTGTAACTTGATTTGTCGCAGAAATGAGCGTGTGCTGTGTGTTCTACGGTTGAGAGATTGCCGGTGTTGTCCGGGTTGCTGGGAACTGACTGTGAGCTGATTTCAGTTGATTGCTTTAAGTTTTGTATTTTCATTGCTTTTAGTTTTTGCCTTGGCTTTCAAAAAAAAAAAAAGGACATGCCCTTGATTTTGATGTCCAACCAGGGCAGTGTGTTCGACACTCTGGCTTGGTGAATGTAATGAAAGCATCCCTTAACTGTTAGTCTGGTAGTTTCTAAAATGGAAAATCTCTGAGAATGTATGTCATTACCATCTGGGCTTCCTTAGAATGAAGCTTTGCAGTACAACAACTAATTCACAATTTCCCCACCAGATATTTCTGTTTTTGCTTGCACTTTTTATACCTTTGGGGTGTTTATCATTACAGTGAGAGCGTGGTTGAAGCTTTATCCGACTCCCATGATCTTTATGTTGGAGGGGACTGCTTTGAAATGTTGCAGCAGCTCTCCAAGTCATTCCATATGTGAAGGTTAGTGTCCATAGTATTTATTTGAAATATTTATGTGCGCTTGAATATATACATATATGTGTGTGTGGCTCCTCGCCATGGAGATCCTCCTCATGGAAATCAACTCATGTCAACCTTTCTAACCGACATTTATGATTCAATCTAAGAGCCTTTGGTAACTGTCACACCTTTCTAACATTCGCACAAAGTACTCTTTTTCCTGCATCATCATTCATAGGTTTCAATTCTTTGTACATATATTCAGTTTAGCAAGCTAGTAAACTTATAACCGGAATCAATATGATGAAAAAATTGAAGTGATAACTGAAAAAATAATTATCTAATGTAGTAATGGTGCCTGTATTGGTGGATTTGTGGTTGACGTATCTGGCACCTCACACCTGTGTCGGACACAATATTCATTCCCTTGTCATTGTTATATTGGTGTTTAATTATTACATGTACTCCTACAAGTTCCTTTAGTTCTTTTGTGTATCAATGGTTAATTTGCTTTGAATTGATGGAAGAAAAAAAGCCTTCGTGATCGAGAAAGTCTAGCGAGAAGTTGCTTTAGCTCATGTTAACATTTTTTTCCCTTTAGGTGGACATATGTTGTTTTGATAAGACTGGGACTCTTACATCGGACGACATGGTATGTTATGATGTCACATGATCAAGTTTTAGCTTATGTAATTGATGATATATACTATGATGGATGTAATGGATATATGGCAATGTTTTTTAGGAGTTCCGTGGAGTTGTTGGGCTCTCTGATAAAATGAATATAGAATCTGATGAAGTGAATATAGAATCACACATGAGTAAAGTCGTTGTCCGTACAATGGAAATTCTTGCTACTTATCATGCACTGGTGTTTGTGGAGAACAAGCTGGTAAGTAATTGGTCTTGGGCCCTAAGAGCATATAATCTGGTTTAGTAGAATTTTTTTTTCAGCATGAAACCTATATGTTGTTGATGATGATACTTCTACTTGTGCTTTTGCTACAACTTATTGTTACACCCAGGTCCAGATTATATGCAATAAATTAAGCACTTAAAGAGTATTTATGTTGTCTTGTTTCAATAACTGTGCAATTATAGGTCATGTTTGTCTGTCATTGGTTTATTAGCAATCTTTATAGGTCATATTTGTCTATCATTGAGTACTGACTAATTTTTATACTGCAGGGCTCTGAAGGTCTGAGCCAGGACGGGCAGCAGTATGTTGGACAGGAGAATGCACATACATTGCTTGTTTCTGGGGTGCAAAGTGTGTCGTCGTATCAACCATCACCGGTGCCATATACAAGCAACTACCAGGTGCTGCATTCTCATCATTTTCAGTATATTGAACAAGCAACTACTGAAAGAAATGGGGCATGTTCCTAAGGGCATCAATGTATTTTCTTACATTATAACTAGGTGGATTTGTATTGTTGGAAAAAACATAGAGAAATTCTTTTGTTTTAGATGCGAGCGTAACATGATATAACAAGGTTCCATTTGTTCAGGTTAATCCTGTTATTGTACATTAGTGCTATTTGTTTACATGTTTTTGTTTGGCGTCAAAACTTGACAAGTTCCTTTTTACGGTTGATTTTGTATTTATCTAGCATATAATTTGGTGGAATCTTATTCGTGTCGGAGGCATGACACAAACCATAGTAAGGACTGATTTTGCAGGTGCCACGGCTGTGATTTTGCTGCAGCAGCAAAAAAAAATATAAATTTTTTTTTCGATTATATTAATTTGCAACGGTTTGAACCCGTTGCAACAAAACAATTTTTTTTTTTTTGAATTTTGTTTTAATTGCCAACGGCTTACAACCGTGGTTGCAGCTTGCCACGGCTAGGAACCGTGGGCGTTCTTCATCAGTTGCTATCACGTTTGCCACGGTTTATTTCTAACTGTTTAGACACGGCTTAAAACCGTGGCCATGGTTAGCCACGGCTAAAAACCGTTGCTATGTTATTAGCCACGGTTTATAACCGTTGCTAATATCTACACTTTGTCACGGCTTAAAACAGTGGCCATGGTTAGTCACGGCTACAAACCGTTGCTATGTTGTTAGTCACGGTTTATAACCGTTGCTAATATCTACACTTTGTCACGGCTTACAACTGTGGCTAGGTTGGCCACGGCTAAAAACCGTTGCTATTGGTCTTGCAACGGTTTAGAACCATGGCTAAATGCTAAAAATCACCTCCCCCATTCAAGCATAAAAACGTTGCTACAATGTTTAGCAACGGTTTATAGCCGTTACAAGGAATTTCGCGACGCCTCTGTAGCCCACGGCTCTTAGCCGTGACAATGTCTTATGCCCACGGTATAGAACCATTGCTAATGGGGTTTTTGGTGTAGTGGTAATCTGGGATCATCGAGAAGATTGAATTGATCGTGCGAAATGATGAAACAAGATTTATGCTAAACGTTGGAAAGGGCAGGAAAGCGCAGAGAAGGGAACTTATAGTAAGAGGTAAAACCCATCTCTTTTCCATGTTGAATCTTCTTTTTCAAGCTCCTCTGATTCAGCTCACATTGTAACAACTCTGGCTCCTAATTCACCAATAATCTTCTAAATGAACACAACAACAATCATCATAGGCACACTTCATGCACATAGCCTTCATAATAGACCTGATAAATCAATACCCAATAAGAGTAAGAAAAAAATCAAAATTCAATAAAAGCAAACTTCATCAGAAGATATAAATATTCAAACATTTCATGAGCAAATACATCAAGGATGAACTAATCAGAAGGCACTAATGCAACAAACAAATTTACATAATAGTTATGATCATCCGATAAATCAGGCCAAGAAATTGCTTATATAACTTAAGTGGGATAAACAACAGATTGAAAAAAGGGCAATGGGCATTGTTAATTACAATATCCATTTCAATCTGAGAGCAACATACTACATAAAATTTTCCCATAAATTTGGATCATACAGGTGAAACCCATTAAAAAAGTAAACATGATTTTTAGAAAAAAATAAAAAATAAATAAAATAAAATAAAAGAGGATGAAAGCATACCTCAGAAGAACTTGGAAACATTGCATGGAACATGATTCAATCCATGAGTATAATTGAATCTAACATGGAATTCTATTGATAGAGAGAAATCAAAAAGAAAATATGAATCAAATATGATGTTGAAAGAGAGATGTTTTTAATACAAAGTGGGAGAAAAGAGAGAATTGAAGAGTAAAGAGAGATTTAGAGATGCTCCAACAATGGTGAAGAGTCTTTTGATCCTTATCAACACTGTACTACAAGATTTTTTATAACAAATCAACTGCCAAGCTTTGTTGCTTCATTTACTTTTGGAATTGATATTGGGCTTTTGAGTAGCTATTGGGCCCCCTCTAATTCAGAAACTAATAGGGGTGTTAATTGGTTACTAAAAATCGACTGAATCGGCCGAATCAAACCGAAATATAATCGAAAAAGTCTGAACCGAGAAAGATCGAAACCAAACATTAGAAAACTGAACCGAACCGAGTTGGTTTGGTTCGGTTGTGGCTTTTGGTTCGGTTTTTCCTTCTCGAGATGGGAAGGAAACAAGATCTGTAAACAACTTTTCTAGAGTGCCAAGCCTGGTCCAATATTGTCCATCATCTTCAAGGTGCTCATCTCTAGGTTATTGTTGCTAATAAGCTCATGATGTAGGTCTAAGTGAGGACATTTCTATGCCAGTTTTGCTAGGCAGTTGGGGTAGGCAGTTTTTTTGGCTAGGGTTGGGTCTTTTTACAATTTTATCCATTTGTTTTAAAACACAATCACATACATCATTTATGGAATGGGTAAAATTGACAAAAAGCTCAATGCGAACCAAAAAATAGCTGCCTAGAATTGTTGTTTCTATGCAGAAAAAATTCCATTGGTATAAATTGTTATTTCACAGATTTAATTATTCAACCTGTCTATCAACTCTATCAAGGGAATATATTTTGATTTGAAAGAATTTTAAAATAATATAAATCTTGATTTTATCCTCATTTCTAGGCAGCCCGTTCATGTCAGGCCTGATTGTTTTTACAATTTTATCCCTCTTTTTATGATTGTGTTTTAAAGAGGAGAGGCAAAATTGTAAAAACTGCCTAGACTTATTCGGATTTTATATTGCAAATATTTGATAAGCTCTTGACAACTACATGTTTGTAAACGGAATGCTAATTACATTGCAACAAATGTCATATGATTCTTGTCAATTATTGTAGAAAATGATAATTTTAAGGTTAATTCTGAAGTTGAAACCATACTTTCTGAAAATGATGGATCAACCATGAATTGAATAGTGCACTTTTTATGGATGGGAATACACTTTATAACGAGTGTTATTGGGATAGCCTTGGATATATTGCTTGTCTAAAACATAGAAATATGCGATTAGTTAAGAAAAATCGTGACTTATACATGATTAAATTCTATAGGAAAATTACTTTGAGTGTGCAAAACGGTTCCAAGCATTCTTCTTGGACCTCTAAATCAAAAGTCCAAACTATTTCTACGAGGTTATGAGGATGCATGAAAGGTATCACACTAGCCAAAATTATTTGTCTAGGAAAATTATTTCTGATCCATTAGCCTTTTTAATAAGGGTTGAGGGAGACTACTTAAGTGGGGTAGTCCAAGAATCTCGCTTGTATTAACATGAAACCTATACAATAGATTATGGGAAAATGACTTATAAGACTTTTTTTTTTTATAATTGTAGAGCACATAAGATCCTAACAATTGAAAATGCCTCAAAATGCCAACTTTTTTGTAATTCAACACTATTAAAGGCCACAAACCAAAACCATGGTAAAAAGATATGTAAAAGGACAAATGTACTCATATTCCTAGACATATTGACGTGGTGGTGTTAGTTATGTATTCAAATTCTAGTTACATTAAAACAAATGAAATATGCAATCTTTTAACGCAATTTGATATTTTTTTCAAAGTTGTTTCATGTCCCTGAAACAGAACAAATCGATTTTTGCTAGGTAATTTTGAAGTAAGAAAATTAATTAATAAAAATAAAAGGTCTGGAAGTAAACTTATGATTGGTTTTAAGAAGGTGAATGGATTTCAATTAATAAAAGCCTGATTCAAATAAAGGAAGTCAATATGGAAATCGATATGTTCTATTGAACAATGCTTCAAGATATTTGAATCAAATTCTAATGCATTTTCAATGTTTGGTGTTTAAACTATATTCACAAACCATATTACTTGTAGTTGAGAAAAAAATCAAAAGAGTACATAGTGATGGCGGTATCTAAGAGATTGAAAGGGATTCAAGGTTAAATGATGTTTTTTAATCTAAAGAGAGGTTAGGGTGGAGATGGATAAAGAAGACTAATGATGACATGAGAGTTGTACTAAATTGAGTCGAGGCTCAAGATATGATACCTGGGATTTTGTTTTTGAAAATTGATCACTTAAGTTAAAGGACAAGAATGTTTTTTTAATTATTTTAAACCATGGATTGGGTTTGTGGCTTTTAAGTCTTTAATTACAAAAAATAAGCCTTTTGAGGCATTTTCAATTGAGAGTATGATGTGGTCTACAATTATAAAAAAATATGCCTTGTCATTTTCTCATAGATTATTGAAAAAAGAAACCTATACTTAGCAAGCTTAGGAGGATTTTTGCATTTTTTTTTAGTTGTTTAGAGAACTACCATTTACACTATTAGTTAATACCGATTGGTGACCTCTATCAAACAACAAAAATGCTAGAAAACCATGTTTCAACAACCTTCAAAGTTCAAATAGTGTACTTTATGGTTAACGAACTCCTCCAAAATAGAGTTTTAGTCATTCAATTCTTGTATTATATAAACATATTTCTTCCTTTCTCTCATATTCATGGTTCTCTTTTAGAATTTCAATAACAAGAATTAATAACTATTACTCAATAATGGCAAAAGCATACCAAGCTTTTCACGTTGTCACGAGGATGTGTTATAAGTTGAGGGAAAAGCCTATTGCGATACTTGTCGTGACTCCTTTAACTAGATTTCACAACTTGTTGATGGGTATACTTAATATTAAAACAAAAATTATCAAAACAAATCTTTTATAGGTTTTTGTTTTCATTGAAGATTATTATTGGGTTGATTTCAACTTCCAAAAAAAATTTATTGGGTTGATTTGTTATTATAAAAAATATATACATATAATGTCGTGTAGGTGCTAAAGTGAAGCCAGAGTGTGGAGCCTTCTGTCCCTGACTGTCTTTCGACTCAGGAAGAAGCATCACATCACTCGGCTTTCAAAGAAATTGACTTGACAGTGGGAGTGGACCTCAGTCAAGATGAAAACAGGGCTTTAGATATGGTTCAAGCTGCAGCACAGGGTACAGTATCTGACAAAGCAATGGACAAGTTCAACAACCCCGGGATTGAAGGTCTTTCATGAACCTCAAATTCTTTCATGGAACTGTAGGGGGCTCGAGAATACTGAGCGGCAAATGGGTTGTCGTAGATTAATTTCAGATAATCGTCCAGACCTTGTTTTCGTTCAGGAAACGAAATTGGAGAGATGCTCTAGAGAATTTATCAGAAAATTGTGGGGTGATAGCTCCTTTGATTGGGCTATGGTGGAATCCATTGGCAGCTCGGGCGACCTTTTAGCTATTTGGGATGCTAATCTTTTGCAGATGAGGGAAGTGTTGAAAGGAGCTTTTTCTCTTTCTATTCAATTCCAAATGATCTCGGATAACTCAATTTGGTCAGGGACTAACATTTATGGTCCGTGTGATCCTTCGCTTAGAGAACACTTCTGGGAAGAACTATATGACATTGCTGGTTGGGTGCAATCGCCATGTGTGTTAGCGGTGACTTCAATGTTGTCCGTCATATGTATGGAAAAAAGGATGCAGGAGGAGGTCCATGAGCATGCAGAAATTCAATCAGTTCATTAATGAGGTGGAACTCGCTGATTTCAGTCTAAAAGGGGGAAATTTTACATGGTCAAATCGAAGAGATCTTCCTATCTTTTGTCGACTTGATCGATTTCTAGCTTCGGTGGATTGGATTGACAAATTTGGTGATAAAGTTGAATGGCTCAAGGGTGCAGCAGGTTCTAACCATCACTCGATTTTGCTTGCGAACTCGTCTGTTGGTGGCTGTACTCGCCTTTTTTCTTTTGATAATGGTTGGTTTGATCACCCTACCCTGGCAGATGAGATGAAAGCTTGGTGGAACAACTCAGTGGTCTCTGGCCACCCTGGCTACTGTTTATGGTGAAAGCTTAAGGCTCTCAGATGCAATCTCAAAAGTTTGAGGTATAAAGTTTGGGGTAAGACAAATTTATGTATTCAAAATATTTCTGCTTTAATTGCTAACATTGATGCTGATGAAGAGATCAGAGACCTGACTGCTAAGGAGAGGTCTTGTAGAGTGCAGCTACAACAAGATTGGGCAACATTAACCAAAAGAGATGAGGAGTTTTGGAGTTTCAGATCAGAAGTCAACTGGGTTCGTCATATGGATCAGGGGTCCAAATTTTTCATACCTTGGCTAACAGACGCAGACTGTTTAACTCCATTGAAGCTCTTAGCACGGGTCAGGAGTTGGTAGTGGATGAAGTCTAGAGAACTCTTGATGTCTCACTTCAAGGAGTTGTTCCATGAAAAGGAGGAGTGACGACCTTTCTTCTCGGGGATTACCTTCAAGTCTATCTCCCAGTCTACGGCTACCGCCTTGGTAGATGATTTTTCGGAGATGAAAATTAGAGCGGCAATGGAAGAACTAAAATTTGAAGTTTCTCCAGGTCTTGATGGTTTCTCAATGGTGTTGTATTTGAAAATGTGGGAGGGAATCAAAATTGATTTTCTGAAAGTTGTTGAAGATTTTAACTCGAGAAATTTTCTTGATTGGCGGTTGAACACCACTATCATCTCGCTAATTCCTAAATGTGCGGGAATACGGACAGTCAAAGATTTTAGACCTATCAGTATTTTGAATGAGGCCTATAAGATCATTGCTAAGGTGATGGCTAACAGATTGAAAATAGTTCTTCATTCAGTCATTTCTCCTTTTCAAAGTGCAGCAGTTAGTGGAAGACAGGTGGTTGATAGCCCTTTAATTGCCAATGAAATTATTGATTCTAAGAAAAAACAAGGTGTTCCAGGGCTCGTTATCAAATTAGATTTCTCCAAAGCCTTTGACAACGTCTATTGGAGATACTTGGATTTGGTAATGGCTCACATGGGGTTTGACTCCAAATGGATTCATTAGCTTCACACTTGCAGATCTACAACTAATTTCTCTCTGAAAATTAATGGTCAGCTGCACGGGTTTTTCAATAGCTCGAAAGCTTGCGCCAAGGCGATCCCCTGTCTCCTCTTTTTTTTACTATAGCAGTAGAAGGTCTAACACAAATGATTCTTAAAGCGGTTGATGTTGGCCTAGTCAGAGGGTTTTCTGTGGCGGAGGGTAGTCCGCCTGTTTCTATTCTCCAGTATGCGGATGATATTATCCTTTTTTATGATGCTTCCGCTTCTCAGGTTCTTGCTCTTAAAAGAATTATGCTTTGATTCGAAGTTATTTCAGGTCTGAAAATCAACTTTTACAAATCAAGGGTGTTGCCTATTGGAGATGTCCCTCAACTGCACCAGTTGGCGAGTTTATTGAGTTGTTCAGCGGGTCATCTTCCAGTTAAGCACTTGGGCATGCCTTTGGGGGCTAGCTTCAAAAGTAAAGCTGTGTGGGATGAGACGATCGAAAGGATGGAATCGAAACTAGCATCTTGGAAACACAAATTTCTCTCTAAAGCAGGCAGACTAGCTCTTGTACAATCCACATTAGCTTCTATCCAGTGTTCATTCTGTCTCTTATCAAGATTCCCTGTTCAATAACAGCCAAGATAGAACAAATCATGCACGATTTTCTTTGGGGTTCTACTCATAACTCTAGAAAGATGTCGTGGTTTAGGCTTTCGTTAGGTGCTCACTTTCAATATTGCATTACTTTCTAAATGGCTTTGGCGATTTGTAGAAGAAAATGATAATTTATGGAGATCTCTCATTATGGACAAATATGGGCGCAATAGATGGGTTTGGGAAAAGAGAACTAAGTACACTTCCTACGAATGCTCTTTGTGGAAGTCCATCTCCCGGTGCGCAAGTGGCTTCTACCCTCACACTTCTCTCCAATGTGAAAATTGTGATCTCATCTCTTTCTGACATGATGTTTGGTGTAGTAACCAATCTTTGAAGGATCTGTTTCCAATGTTGTTTATCATTAACAACAATCAATATGGGAGTGTGAGCAATTTTTGGTCTAACGACAATTCCTGGGATCTTTCCTTTCGAAGACCCCTAAATACTGGGGAGCTTAAAAAGTTCGCTAATCTAATGCATCTAGGATAGACAGATGCTCTCAGAGGGATCTGATAGTTTGGTGTGGAAGGGTAAAGGTGTGGGCTTCTCGGTGAAAGAATTTTCGGACATGTTGGCTGCATCTCATTATGAGACCCACTCTAACCCCTTCATTTCCTCTCACAAAAATCTGGTTTGGGTGAAAAACATTTTTTCTCGGATTAATTTCTTTAGTTGGTCAGTATTGCATGAGAAGATCTTGACTAAAGATAGGTTAAGGAAAAGAGGAATCCACACAGGGAGTCTTTGTGTGCTTTGCAATGAAATTGACGAGACGCTGGACCATCAGATGCTTCACTGCAGTTTCTCCAAATCCATTTGGAGCAGCTTCTTGGCAGAATTTGGTTTGAGTTTGATGTTTCAAGGCTCCATTTTAGATTGGCTAAGTTGGTGGTCTCAAACTAATCCTTCCCGTCGGGGGGAGTGGTTATGGAGTAGGGTCCCTCACGTTCTCATGTGGTGTGTGTGGAAAGAAAGAAATAAAAGGGTATTTGAAAGACTCAATAGATCAGAGCACTCTATCTTTATCGAGATTAGAGAATTGCTATGAAGGATGAGTTCGGCTTGTAATTTGTTTAGGGATTTGGGTTTTGACACTTTCATGGTGTCTTGCCATTCCTTTATATAGGAATATTTCTCTTTGTTTATTGTTTCCCTTTCTTTCATTAATAAACATCTTCGTGTTTGACCAAAAAAAAAAAAAGATGTAACTAACGCGGAAGGCAGCTACAAGATTCCAGTACAAGGAGAACATAAGGAGGAGATATGTGAGTTGGTTTTGCTAAACAATTCTCGTCATGAGTGCATTGAGACTCTTCCAACCCATAATTGCGCACATGTACTCAACTACTCATCACTGCTAACAATGGCATGGCTGATAAGTCTCGTTATACCAACTCCTTAGGCTGCTTCCCAAAAAATACTCTTTCCGACTGCCCTAAGGTTCTCAAGACAATGGGACTGACACTAATGCTATCATTCCTTCAAACAATTAAGTTCCTTATTTAGGCAAATTACCAGTGTTACACTGACTTCACAATTTAATTAAAAATGTTTAGATGCGAGGAGGGATTCCGATCTTTACAAATCTGGGAATGAATGTTAAGTGTTAAGATAGTTAGTTACTTAATGATAAGTGAATTCTACGTTGAATAAATTTTAATAAGTAGTAATTGTTAATATCAGAAATTTAAGTTTACAAATGCATATATGGGAAAAACATATATATATATATTCTTATTTCATCTTCGATATATCTCTCACTTAATTAATGTATCAGATATATATTTCATTTAAAAAATATTTAAATAATTCAAGGTATCTTAATTTATCACGATATATTGGTTGATTTGGTTACGATCGTAATCCAGACATGTTTGTAAACGAAATGCTAAGTACATCACAATATATTGGTTGATTTTGGTAAGATCGTAATCTAGACATGAGTGTAAACCAAATGCTAAGTACATCGATCACCACATGGATTGTGATTTCAAAAAATCTCACCAAAATTTCCGCTATTTTAAATTAACGAAAAGAAGAACAGCGAATGTCATATCTTCAGATTTTCGTCAATAATTGCTATAAATTCACGACACTTTTCGAGGTACTATAGCAAAATACTTCGAATGAATGTGACTTATCATTGAAGAAACATCAGATAGTTCTTTGAAAGAAAAAAAAAACATTTGCACAAGTGAGACGGCGATACGCATTTAGATCACCAGCACGTCTCGTGCACCAGTCATACCTCTGATTAACTTTTTGCTATGGTACTAAGGATCCATCCAAACTGTTGCACAAAAGAGTATTTCGAATGAATGTCACTTATATTTTACTAGAGAGCTTTGAACGCAAAATACTTCGACACCATCGTTATTTATTTACTTGCATATTTATTTATTTATGTTAACTGGGTTAACAGTGCGTTCAGTTGGAAGCAATTGAACATGATTCGTTTTAAGTCAGTGTTTCCAGTTTAATTTCTTTACTAATTGCTTTGTCTATAATTTGGACCTCTGCCCTATTGTCTCCCTAATATCAATTTGTTCGTGGCAAGGAATTAAAACAGAAACATGCATGCATGTTGGATGTATGATTGTAAACTTATCTATAAACAGATTAAACTATTAATAATATTTTGTATTTAATCAACAAAGAGGTTACTATACTAATAATAATTCATTAAATAACACAAACACTAAACACCATTACAACACAATTCACTATTTTTTTTTTTGGAAAGCGAGCTGGGTTTTAAGGACCCAAAACCTTTATATAAATGAAACAAAAGCAAAAACAGAAACAAACTCACACAAGAAAGAGAATTCTAGTGAGAGTGAACATGGTTACTAGGCATATAAAAATCTTCAACTAGCATCGGCCAAAGAAGAAACCTCTTGTTTTTTTCTCCTTTGTTAAGGAGGAGAGGATTCAACCTTTATACTTTTTGTTTGCTTTCTTAGCCCTAAAGGATCTTCGAGGGCAGAGACTAAATGACTTACTTCCAACATTAATTAATAACAACAAATACTAACACACAATTCCTCCATTTTATTCACCATCATTACATTACATTACATTACATGTTTCCAGTTCTATTAGTTCCTTAAGTTTTTGTAATTAATGGCCACCACATTTGCAGTCCACGCAACTGCAGCTTGCACCACACTTGCATTTCCCATCGTTCTCAGATGCTGAGACCTCAGCGACTCCGTCGTAGTAGCTGCAAATGTTATTAGTAAGTCATATGGTTATTTAGCTGGTCGTTCACTAGCTTAAACTTTTATATATACAGGCCACATGTAACAAACTTCTGTATTTTCCACAAAAGAATTAATACAAGTTTTCCTGTAGAAATTAAATTAAGTACCTCTTCTTGGTCTCAATGATTTCGACCCCGTAGCTGTTTCCCTTCTTCCTGCAATCCCACGCATCTTGATTAATCCATTTTACGGTCATTAAAGCACATAGATATTCCAATTCATTTAGATTATGAATGTTTTCCTGCTAATATGAAGTATATATAATAAGAGATATGTACGTAGTATATCAGTAGTGTTTATGCTACTTTGTCTTTTGATATACAATTAATCCAATAAATCATATAAAAAAATATCAACTACATTGGTCTTTCCTGATTTTAAAATCGGAGTTGATTGAAAAAATATCTATATTATTTTAACTAAGCTATAGAGATCTTGGAAATTTATTGAGAATAGAAGATATATACTGATCAGATGATTTGTAATTGAAAGTCACGATTCAAAACATCTATATATATTATTCGCAAGCGAAACATGTTGGTCAGATGAATTGGACGATACTAGTTTATAGGCTTAAGAAGAAGGAACAAAAAATTTACTAGTATAGAGAAAATACACACACACACTGGGACTTGTCAGCACAGTCACTACACCATATTTGCATTTTTGTAACACCCTCCAAAATAGTATCACTTTTGAAGTGTAACAATTCACCTAACAACTTTACACATTTTCACAAACAAAATGATACAATAATAGTATCACCATGAAGTGTATCATTATAAAAGTGATACTATTCATGGTGATCCAACTTATTGTATCATTTTTTTTGTGTTACTGTTTTTCATTTTTTTGACTAAATTTAGTTTTGATTTGAAATTGTTTGGTGAATTGTAACATCTAAAAAGTGATACTGTTTTGAGAGATGTTACAAAAGTGCCAATTTGGTGTAGTGAGTCACAGTTGCCACAGGTCGACATGTTGAATGATCTTGAGAAGAAAATTACGATTGCTTGTTGTTCTTAAGTTTATACTATGAGTTGATAGTATGGGGTGGTGGTATTTATAGGCAGATCGAGTAGAGAGGTGGGGTGTAAGCATGGGTGGTGCATGGGACATACAAAGACTTGTGAGGAGCACACGCCTTGAATAATTATCTCAATTATTTATGAGTGTTTCTTTTTGGGTTGGCTTTCTGTTGTCCTCTCATGTCTATTTCTTCCTTCTTGTAGGGTAGTATAGATATATATCTCTCAATTTATGTAAGTAAACTTGTTTTCTTTCTCAAATGCATACGAAGTCAAAAGGCAACATGATGTACAAATGCCTCAATGATTATCTTCAATTTAGTAATCCAAATTTAAATTCATCGAATTTCCTGTGCAAGATATTGATATGCGATGCTTGATATATTTATTTATTTTTAAATTAGGAGTGCTTGGTTTAAAGATTCCAAAACCTTTATGATTTGAACGTCTTTGAGTTTTGTTATTAATTAATTTGTATAATTTATAATAAAAGAGCTAATAAGTGGTGTATATAATTGTATACATTTTCATTTAATAATGTCCGTAGGTATTTATGCCTTGAATTGAAAGTTTGCCTCTTCAATCTTTGTCAAATAAAGCAAAACTGTGACCCATAATTCTAAAGAGCCAGACCAACACTATTCATCATTCCATATATGCGCATCTCGAGAATGATGAATGGTGTTGGGCCTAGCCTAGCGCGTGCCTGACAGGTTGGCCTGACTCTCTAGAATGATCTGTGACTTGATATCTTCTCCTTTCTATCCCCGCCACCCCCATTCGACTGAAATGTCATATTGACAACAACATCTCCACTTTCTTCTACAATGTCACAATCAGACATTGCGTACTTGGGGTATACCTTTATGATGGTGTACATATATATATATGGAAGATGAGCAGGGATTTCAGATGATAGTATGTATCTTGTTATCTTGTTTGATGCTTATCGAGACATTTCATCTAATAAAAAACAGAATTGTTTAAGAAACAGAGAATTGAGTGAAAGGAAAGTCACTGGGGTACACATTTGTTGGTTTTTTGTGGTTGCATCAGATTCAAAATTCATCAAAGTAGTTGTTGGTTGAACAATTTGGTGTTATGTCCTTCCCACCATAAGACGAAACCATTAGAGCATCAACAATGGGGTCACTCAAAAACCAACCCTTACTATAGGATCTTGCGGAAGTGATAGAAAGAGTCCTCGATAGTTTGTTAGTTTGTTAGCATGAGCTGTAATTAGTTAGTGTATTATAATAAATTGATAGTATGAGCTGTAGTTTGTTAGTATGAGTTCTTGATTCCAAGATGTAATCTGCAATAGCTATAAATACATATAAAGCTCTCTGTATTGCTATGACATTAAAATCAATAGGAGAGTTTCACTTTGTTCATATATTTCTAACTTGGTATCAGAGCTATAGAGTTTCTCTTATCAATGAAAACACAATCTTCTTCTGGTTCTCTCAATACAGGTCAGACATCCACTGTGTCTTCTACTCCTTATCAAGTCTTGAATCACACTTTGCCAGTAAAGCTAAATAGATCCAATTACATACTTTGGAAATCTCAAATTGAGAATGTAATCTTTGCAAATGGTTTTGAAGATTTCATTGAAGGAATTTCGGTTTGTCCAACAAAAGAACTAAGTACAGGAGTTATCAATCCTGCTTTTGTTGCTTGGAGAAGACAAGATCGCACAATCCTAAGTTGGATTTATGCATTTCTTACACCGGCCATAATGGCTCAAATCATCGGTCACACCACTTCTTTTTCAGCCTGAACGGCTTTAGAACAAATATTTTCTTCTTCTTCAAGAGCTAGAATCATGCAACTACGATTAGACTTACAATCTACCAAGAAAGGATCACTGTCCATGATTGATTACATCATGAAGATCAAGAGTGCAGCAGACAATTTAGCAGCCATTGGTGAGTTAGTCTCAGATCAATATCATATAATGAATCTTTTAAATGGTTTAGGCATTGAATATAACTCAGTAGTCACAGCAATCAATGTGAGAGATGATCAGATCTCGCTTGAATTTGTACATAGTAGTATGTTGTTGTCCTTTGAAAATAGGCTTGAGCAACAAGGCTCTGTGGATAGTATTCCACCCATTTCAGCAAACTTGGCCAATTCTGGTTATAAACAGCAATTTGGTAAGCAGTTTCGTCAGTCATTTAGTCGAGGTAGAGGAAGAAATTATGGTGGCCAGTCTAATAGGGGACGAGGTCGTGCAAGAAACTTCAATGGTCAGCACTATGGTCAGCAATATGGCATACAATATGGACATCAATTTGGCTCCAATCATAGTCCACAAGGTGGTCATTCCAATAATCACAGTAATAAACAGTCCAATGATCGGTCACAATGTCAGTTGTGTGGCAAATATGGACATATAGCTCTTGCTTGTTATCATCGCTTTGATGTTAATTTTCAACATTCTGGTTCTTCAACTGACTTCAAACCAAGCATGCCAGCCTTAGCAGCAGCTTCAAATCCTTTCCACAATGAAGGTTGGTACTTGGATTCAGGAGCAAGTCATCATTTAACAAATGATCAAGCTGACCTTGCTAATTCCTCTCCATACATGGGATCAGACAAGGTCACAGTTGGTAATGGTACTTCTCTTCCCATTTCTAGTGTTGATTTTCTAACCTTTTCTTCTTCTTCTCGTAGTCCATCTTCATCTTTCCTTCTTAAACAAAATTTTCATGTACCTTCCCTATCTACCAATCTGATTAGTGTTGCTAAACTTTGTTCTGATAACAATGTGTTCATTGAATTTTGGTCTGATCATTTCTTTGTGAAGGAACCACATTCGAGGAGGGTTCTTGCTCAAGGCAGACTTGAAAATGGCCTATATATACAAGTTGTATGTTCTTCCTGCTTCAAAGACTGCTCTTGCTTCCTGTTCCAGCATATCTGCTTTGTCTACTTTTTCTAGTGCTTCTTCTACTGTTTTCTCTAATTCGTGTATTGCTAACAATGAGCAGTTATGGCATTATAGACTAGGCCATCATTCAATAAAGGTTGTTCATCATGTATTGAATCTTTGTAAAGTTCCATTTAATAAATCTCAGTTTTCTGTTTGTTCATCTTGTCAACTTGCAAAGAGTCATCATTTACCTACTTCTTTATCCTCTTTTCATGCATCTAGTCCTTTAGAATTTGTTCATGCTAACATCTGGGGTTCTGCTTTTGTCAAATCCACCTCTGGTGCTCGCTTTTTTATCTTGTTTGTCGATGATTTTTCAAGGTTCACTTGGTTGTTTCCACTTCAGACCAAAGATCAGGCTTTACCCATGTTCAAGGTGTTCAAACTTCGTGTTGAAAACCAATTTAACACCTCCATTAAATGCCTTCAATCTGATAATGGTGGTGAATTCAAGGTTTTTAAATCTTTTTTATTAGATTCTGGCATTGAACATCGATTCTCTTGTCCACATTCATCTTCCCAAAATGGTAGAGTGGAGCGTAAACATAGACACGTTGTTGAAACATGTCTTGCTTTGTTAGCTCATGCTCATATGCCATTCAAGTTTTGGCAATATGCTTTTCAAGTAGCTATTTTTCTTATCAATCGCATGCCAACTAAAGTGCTTAGTAATAAGTCTCCTTATCAGGTTCTTCTAAATAGACTTCCTGACTACCGTGTTCTTCATGTCTTTGGTTGCTTATGTTTTCCATTCATTCGCCCATATAATCAGCATAAGCTTCAATTCAGATCAGTTGCTTGTGTCTTTGTGGGTTATAGTTTAGACCATAAGATGAATACAGTTTTCCTATGCACAATTCTACTTCATTGCTTCCATCGATCAGTTCCCATTCCAAATGAGTTGTCTCCTGTGATCACTTCTTTTGTTCCTAAGTCCTGCACTAGTTCAGTCTCTTTGCCTCCATCTAATTCTCCTGATCCTGAATCTTCCACTCTGTCTCCTACGTCTACTAGTTCAGTCCCTTCACTTCCAACTGATGTTCCTCCTACAACATCCTTAGCATCCTCTTCTCTTCCAACACGCATGCTTACTCGTTCTATGGCTGGCATTTCTAAGCGGAAACAAATTCTTGATCTATTTGTTGTTAAACTCTCAAAACCCACTACTTTGAGACAGGCTCTTAAAGATCCATATTGGGTTCACGCCATGGAACAGGAAATTTCTACTTTACATAAAAATGGCACTTGGACTTTGGTTGATCCACCTAGTAATGTGAACATTATAGGTTGTAAGTGGGTCTATAGACTCAAATCCAAGCCTGATGGGAGTATTGACAGATACAAAACTCGTCTTGTTGCCAAAGGATTCAATCAAACCTATGGCTTGGATTACTTTGAGACGTTTAGCCCTGTAGTAAAATCTGCAACTATTCGTATTGTTCTCACCCTTGCGGTCAGTTTTCAATGGGATGTTAGACAACTTGATGTTAATAATGCCTTCTTGAATGGAGATCTTGAAGAACAAGTATTCATGGTTCAACTTCCTAGTTTTTTAGACAACCAATTTCCATCTAAAGTTTGTCAACTACAGAAGTCGCTGTATGGTCTAAAATAGTCGCCTCATGCTTGGTTTTCTAAGCTAAGTTGTGCTCTTCTAAGATGGGGTTTCATTGTTTCTCGGACAGATAGTTCCATGTTTGTCAGGTTTGATAAACATTCTGTTCTTATCATGTTAGTTTATGTGGATGATATCATTGTTACTGGCAGTTCTTCGAGGCATATTTCTTCGCTTATTGCTCAATTGAATTCAGTCTTTGCCCTTCGTGACTTGGGTCTTTTGTCATACTTCTTGGGTATTGAAGTTCATCACTGTAATGGTGCACTACATCTCAACCAAGCCAAATATGTTGCTGATCTACTTACCCGTGCTAATATGATGGTTTGCAAACCTTCTCCAACTCCAGGAGCCGTTGGCAAACCCTTGTCCCAGTCTGATGGAACTCCCCTTATGAATGCTACTACCTATCCTAGCATAGTTGGTGCTCTCCAATATGTCACCATGACCAGGCCAGACATTGCCTTTGCAGTCAATAAGGCTTGTAAGTTTATGCAAGCACCTACGACATCTCACTGGTTGGCTGTCAAGCGCATTCTGCGTTATCTGAAAAGCTCTTCTCATGATGGATTGCTCTTACAACCTGCTCGTGATCTTGCTATAGAAGCCTTCTCTGATGCTGACTGGGGTTCTAATCCTGATGACAAACGCAGTTCAAGTGGGTACTTGATTTATTTAGGTGGTAATTTGATCTCTTGGTCTGCTACCAAACAGCGTGTTGTCTCCAGAAGTAGTGCGGAATCTGAGTATCGTGGTCTTGCACTTGCCACTTCTGAGGTAATCTGGAGCTTTGTGTTCCTCTTCCTAGTTCTCCTATTCTATGGTATGACAATGTCAGTGCTTACCACCTTGCCAAGAATCCAATTTTTCATGCAAGGACCAAACGTATTGAGATTGATTTGCATTTCATCCGTGATCATGTTCTCCGAGGTGATTTGCTTCTCGCATTTGTTCCTACTACTGAGCAGCCTGCGGATCTTCTCACAAAGCATCTTACAAGTGCAAGGCTTACCTATCTCAAGTCACATCTTGGTCCTGTTCCCTGCCCCTTGCACTTGAGGGAGGATGGTAGAAAGAGTCCAAGATAGTTTGTTGGCATGAGCTGTAATTAGTTAGTGTATTATAATAAACTGTTAGTATGAGCTGTAGTTTTTTTTTTTTTTTGAAAAATGTTGTAGTTTGTTAGTATGAGTTCTTGATTCCAAGATGTAATTTGCAATAGCTATAAATCTCCGATAACTACCAAAACTGACATAATTCATATGCTTAGAAAAAAAATCATATCATATACTGTGTTCCTGCAATAAGAACCGAAATAGTTGTGGAATGGAAAGTACCCAATACCAAAAGAATGAAGCCAACTCAAATGCAATCTGTTAATTCACAAATTAAAGTAAGAAAAACATCAGATTTTCAAATTTGCTAAGGATGAAAGAGGGAGAATTTGAGGTTTAATAAGTTCTTAGAAAACTGTGGAAATAATCTTATTAAGAGGAGAACAGGGAATATTTGTTAGAGAAAACTATGAAATATAGTCATCTCCAACATCCTTTTCCATCTCTCTTCTCTCCCATTTATTTTTTGGCGGTTTCCGCAAGATTATTTTCTTGAACACCAAACACAGCATTAATGGCAGAACATTAACTTCTCTTATTCCGCAAGATACGTGGTTTCTTATCAAAGGTGAGAGCTCTGTCTACTTGCTTGTTAGCTACATTGTGCAGAATATTAACTTCTCTTCTCTGTTCATTACAAGATATCACCTTTGGAATGTTTAATCTTTGCTCATCATCACTTAATGTCCTGATATTTTAAGTGGAAAAAATCAGTTGTAGATAAACTATTAATTTCACAAAAGTATTAATGACAAGGACAACAATTATGAAGATGGTGATGATAATAACATTGCAGAAGGATAGACTTGTCTGAACAAAAAATACAGTTCACATATAACAATGACATGAAAAATGTACAGGGAGTAAAAGTTTACAAACATCGCAACCAAACAACAAAGACACCTTTGTTCATGACAGATTTTTCTTAAAAGTAAATATTAATCATTTTGATTGCAAATTGATTTATTAAAAAGTCCATTTCTCTATCTGATAACACTTCAAGTAAAATTTGATAGTTGTTTTCTTGCAACCAATGAAAGCCTTGCTCAAGCCCTCTCACCTCTTGGTTGGTTAAGTTCTAAGTTGGGACAACATTAGTGGAAGATGGGAGACTGCACCACTGGCCTCCTTACACCATATCCATTGTCCCCAATGCTTGTGGAAATAAAGCCATTAAAAGCTTATTCAACTATTTCATACCATATTTTGATCATTCTGTAAGGAAATACGTCTATATATTGAAGTTTGCTAAACCATCAAGTTCTCTCTAATTGGGGTTTCTAAATTCCACCAATGTAACAAAAAAAAACAGGCCGTAGAACGCAAGCATTCACATTTTGAATCACCAAAATCCTCAAATTTCAAAGAAACTAAAACCATTTCACAGCAAAATTGAGCTCAAAGAATCAAAGCCCAATAACAAACAAGCGGGGTTCTATAAAAATCTCACATGCATCTTAGCAGCACTTGCACATTAGTCACTCGATCTCGATCATTTTTGTTTCCACCCCCATCTACAATCAAACTGGTGTCTCCTCCTTCTTCGCCTGAATCGTCCTCGTCCTCATCTTATTCTTTTCTTCTTCTCCTTCCTCTTTTAGCTCGTTCTCGGCTTCTCCTTCTCATTCTCAGATTATGAAGAGAAACAAAGAAAAAGCAAAAATTAGGGCTCCTCCTTTGGATTATCCTCATCCGTTGATCACAACAAAGATTAGATCAGATCGCATCCATTGGATTAGTCTATAGATTGATACCAAAAGCAAAATTAGGGACGGCTAATATACTATATATATATATATATTATTTTTTTTTTCAAAAAAATCAATTAGGGACAGCTTATACCGCAGCAACCAATTTTTATTTGTAAAACTTAGCGACAACTAATATACTGTGGCTAAATGTTTTTTGTGTATATATTTTTTTTCAAAAAAATCCATTAGGGACGGTTTATACCGTAGCTACCAATTTTTATTTGTAAAACTTAGTGACAACTAATATACCGTAAAAAATGCTTTAATTAACTACGGTTTATTCTAAATTTAGCCACGATTTTCTCGACACAAGCACAATTTTTATGATTATGGTCTCGGTCAGCTACCAAAAGCATTTGCCGTCGCAAATCTTTTAATTAGAGGACGGAATCAAACTACCATCTCTAATATTTGTTGCTATTAAGCATTTTTTTGTAATGATGATCAGTCATTGAATTTAATTTGAAAAAAAAAGAGGGAACTTTGTCCGTGTACACCCCAATTCTTACATTTAACAACAGTTAAGATTTTTAGTGCTTAGAGTGTCAAGAGAATAAACTATGGAAAATATCCTTTGCTTCCATAAAATGACGATACTCTAATCATCCAAATTTAATAAACTCTTTATTCAATAAGCTGGAAAACCCAGATTCTTTCAGTTGTGAATACCTTAAGCATCATTTTCAAAATTCAAAACTCAATCAAATCCTTTTATAAATAGTTCAGCTCAGGGTTTGCAGTGAAATAAATGGCTTGGTATGGTTTTTTTTTCATTTGTTTGGAAGGGAACTATGGTTGGAGCATGTTTGAGAAGTAAATAAATTTTTCATATGGTTTCTCATAAGAATAAGATGAGAAAAATTTTCTACTCACAAATTTTTAAGATCGGTCATCTCGCTAAGGTCAAGGTTTGGAGGTATCTTTCCACTAATGTTGCAACGCCTCAAAATTCTGCAATAAAACAAAATTTGTCACTTGAAACTGCCAATAAGAAGAGGTTAGATACACTTATTGAACCAGGATAAATGAGAAAAAACTAGCAGGGTCCTCCTTTGTTTCTCGCTACTCAATAGTGGAAAAGCAGCTTCTGGTCCATTTAGGTCACTAATCCTCCTGAAATTACAAATTTGAAGATATTGAATACTAATAGAAAAACCATTAGATAAAGGTTACAACATGTCTGCACAATCACATACCTGGAGTACTGTCTTAAGAAGAGACCTACTCGTAGCCCGCTCGCGTCCAATATCGTGACACCACCTAAGATGAAAGTGATTTCAGAGAGAAGTACTTAGCCAAAAATGATAAAATGAAAAGTTGGCAGTTCATACAATATGAGGGAGGGCCCTTCGTGTAACAAATAGAAGCTTACATGTTTATAAGATCGATGCGTGACATTGCAAGAGCAAAAACCTGCACTCTGCTTTCCAAAGGCAGTGTCGTCCTGGAAATGATTAAATATACGCACATGCTAAAGATTCAAATGCTAGTTTATAAAAACATTAAAGAATACAAATATAAACTCATTAATAAAAAGCCAAATGCTTGATGTGTATGAAAAAAAAATATATAGTGTATGAATAGAGAATGATAAAGAAAAAATCGAAGAAAGAAGAACAACACATAATATTTCTCATCCAACAAAACATTATTTGAAATATATACTTTGGCTATTTTATGATCATATGAAATCTCGAGGGAGGAAATAGGATAATGGCCTGATGCTCCCCACCATCGGACTTGAAAGGTAACTACCACAAAATAACAACACCTTCTCCGTAGATCCATGACTACCACATTATTAATTAAGCACCATTACAACTAATCCTAAATCAGGTGGTGTGAGAGAGTATGGTGATGTGAGAAAATAAATAGATGATGTGAAAGAGTAGAATGATGTGTGAGAGAAGAATTGGTGATGCGAGATAGTGGTTGCCTTTCTTGAATAGAAATGAAAAGATTTGATATGTTTACAGATCACACCTTTCAAACTTTTGTGTATGTGTGTGCACGTGTTATGCATACAACACACCCTGTAATCTTTTTTGCAAAACCCATTGCCTGATTCAACAAGCTCAAAGTTTGATTCAGGTTTAACCTCAATAATCCATAAAGAGTAGAATTGGAGAAGAAGAAGTGACAATATTAACATGTTTTAAATTAGGGGTGGGCATTTAAGACCGAAAAATCGGCTCAACCCGGGAATCGGACCGAAAAATTCGGTCTGATCCGGGTTTTAAATTGGTATTATAAAAGTCGGTCCAAAGCCCGGCCCGGCCTAATTCCAGAGCCCGACGATTACACGGCCCGGCCCGGGAATTAAAAAAATATATTTTTTGCTATTTTTGGGCTGAATTTCAGGGAAGATTTGAGGGAAGAGATGGTGAATGAATTTTGGGCTGAATTTTAATTTGGGCTTTATAAAGTGATAATGTGGGATTTGAGGGAAGAACTTTATAAAATTCAATTTGGGCTGAAATTTGGACTTTAAAAATTTAATTTGAATGTTGCTCTTAGAACCAAGACCGACTCGAAACCGGCCTGTAATTCGATTAATCGGGACCTCAGTTACTTAGTCAACTCGGTCCGATTTCGGGTCTCATAAACACGGGCCCAAATTTCTAAGGCCAATTTTCTGTTTTTCGATTTTGGGCCGATTACCCGTACTTGCCCAACTCTATTTTAAACTATTATTTGTTCACGTTCAATGCGAGATAAGAGAATTTGGTAACAATTTCTTATTTCAATGGATGGATTGAGTTTTAGAAAAGTTGAAATGTGAAACATACGAAATCTTTCTATTTCTATCTGGTCCTAGTTTGTTATTAAAAGGATAAAAGAGTTCGATCTACTTATTCGGTCCAACGGTGTAAAGCCTCATCCTCACTGAATGTTGTGAGGTTAACCTCATTGAATTGCCACTCTAAATAAAATACATTTGATAAACAAATTTTTTTTTCTTTCAAAAAACCTCCAAAGTGGAGGGGCACCGTTGGAATGCCAGACCGTTATTACTTGTCAAAAAAATGAGTTACAGTCAATACGGGAGTACATGACGACTTTACCCGTGACATAACCAAAACAAATTGGGCCGCAGCCGAAAACCAAAAAACATAAAAGCAAAGCCAAACTATAACCAATGCTGGCAATGAATGATCTGGTCCGACGTATCCACCACCGAGAGGGCCAAGGTAGTATCCCAAAAAACCCAAAACTTGCCGCCAAACGAATTGAGCGAGGCAAAACCACCAAGGTGGAGCTTGTTGCCAATCTCCATAGATCTACTAGTATCAATCATAGACTCCGCAATCATAAGAACTCTGACTCTATGATCCACAACCATATTTTTTAACATCCTCCCCGTGGCCTTATTACCAATTCCACGAGCATTCCAAAACATAAAATTTTCCATCATCTTAAGCGCGGGAGAAAGATTTACCCCTCTTTGTCGTACGACGCTTGCCCGGAAGGACCGCCGGTTTGACTTTGTTCTGGTGATCCTTATCGGAGTGCGCCCCCAAGTTTATATCATTAATAGCATGTGATTTCGGTCCCAACTCCGATTCCGACGCAACCTCGTCACTATCATCTGTGGGGCTATCAAGTGTATTAGTGGTCATAGATTGTTTCTTTTGTCGCAAAACACGGTTCTCCTCAAACAGCTGGATGACGACCTCATACATCCCATCCTCGTCGTTCCTTGCTGCCGCGGGCACTGAAGAATTACCAGTTACCGTGGATTGAGCGCGCTTGGCCATAACCTCTATCAAACGTTCCATTACTGCCGAGTGCGCCATGGCATCCTCTACTTCCTGTATCATTCCACTCGATTTTGTTTGCGTCACTAAAGAATCACCAACGACGAGCAAGTCACGCGCTGCCTGAGGTAGCACGTCCCCTGGGGTGGGGCCGTGAAGTGGCTGGGGCCGTGGACTGGCCGTGGCCTGGGGCCGTGGACTGGGGGGTCGCGGGCAGGCCGTGTTCGATCATGGGCTGAGGTCTGACTGTTGTCCTGCTCGAGTCATGGACGGGCTGGGGCAGTGATCAGGCTGGACCCGAGGAGTGCCCAGAGCCGTAGTCTGGCTGAGATCGTGATCTGACGCAGGGCTAGGACTGGTGGTGAGCGCATTCTGTTTGGGGCCGTCTAGTTTGGGCGAAACCACTCCTAATTCCCCTGCTATTGAAGCTCGTGTCTCTGATCTAGGATGCCCCAATTGAGCGTCCCCAGTGTCATCATGCGACCTTGCCACAATGTGATGTTCCGGGCGAATATCGTCATTTGGCATGTTATCGGAAAGACCACTCTTGGCCCCTGAGATTATGTCATCTGTTGGCTGTGTCGGGTGTTCTTGAGTTCCAATAGCATTTGCAATCTCCGAAGTTGTATATCCTGTCTCTAAAAGGCATTCTTCCGTAGTTTCTGTAATCTGCTCAGCACTAACATGAACCATGTTCTCACTCTCCTCTGCCTCAATGTTTGCAGTGAGCGACTCAAATTTGTTTGACAACACCACCGTACCCGGATCCATGGCCACCGGCCTCTTCTCCCCAACTTCCTCATTAATCTCCTCCCCCTGACTATTCTTTGCGCCACTTGGACCTGCTGCAGGATTGAGAGGCTTAGCTTTTTTGATAACGGGGACATATTGTTGCTTGACAGTGTTGGGTTCAACCTTTGGCTTGGTCAGCTTCTCATTACCAAGATCCAAGGCTTTCCCTCCGCCCTTAAGTCCCAATTTTTTCCTACAAAACTCCTCTTGGTTCCTTATCAGAGAACAAAAATCACAGTATTTGAAACCAGGGTATACTATCTTCTGCCAGAAACCCCTATTGTTGGCCATGTCAATCCAAACTCGGGTTGGTAATTTCTCCGCCAAAGTGATAAACAAATTAATAATGCTCTAGTATTTGATTTGTTGGATTGCAACATATTCACCAACTTCTCAATAGACTTTAGATTCTAATTTAGTTGTGCACTATATTCAACCAACAAATCTTTCGCTTGTAGTCGCATAGCTGATATCACGTTGGCATTGTTCTTATGCAACTCTAGCCGCTGGCAATTGTTGTTAATTTTGCAAATCTTCTTTTAGCAGCTTGACTTGTTCATGCATCTGTGCAATTGTGCCTTCAAGATCATCGATTTCTGCTTCGAGTGATGTAACATAACCAGATTAAAAATTTATTCATGCTTGTTTCTAGGGGTGGGCAATGTCGGTTTGGTTCAGTTTTGAGCCCCAAACCGATTCGAACCGATTTCATTCGGTTTGCCCAAAACCCAAACCGAAATCGAATTTTGTATTTGTAAACCGATGAATTTGGATCCGTTCGGTTCGGTTCGGTTGGGCCGAAATTTCAGGCTCAAGCATTTGAAAAACTTTCATTAAAACATGTCCAATTTTTTTACAGACCCAATTTTTAGCCCAAAATTGAAAATTTTGAGAGAATGGGGTGATTCAGTGCAACAAGGTGTATTTGCAGTGCATTTGTTGCACTAATCAGGTATTGACACCTACCTGTTATTTAGTTATTTATATATATTTAATTAATCGATCGTTCGGTTATAAATCGATCGGTTCAAAACCATAAACCGATTTCGAACCGTTTATAATCGGTTCGGTTCGGTTTAAATTATTTTCTTTCTACTCATATTTCAGTTCGGTTATCAAACCGAATTTGAAAACTGGTTCAGTCGATTAACCGAATTTAAATTGGTTTTTGCCCACCCCTACTTGTTTCAGCCTTCATGCAACCGAATCTCCCCATCGCAAATCTTCTTTGAACTCAATGTATAATCCAAACCATATTTACGAAGATTATCAATGTTATAACATAACTTTGACTTACCTTGTATACGATGATCAACAATCTTAAATAATGAACTTGTGGGATCATTCTATAGGACAACTCTCACATATTTTCTAAAGCTTCAGCATGACGGCTTCATTGTCCGTCAAATGAAAGTCGGAATGCTGTGGACACTCTTCACCCAATTCGACTAACACAATCTAAATTCTATTATGTCCTCAACACTTAACATCTCGAGACGATCAAGGAAAAAATATCCCGTTCCACATACCTTTTCTACCACTCAATTGGGTGGTACGGAGGAGATCCAGGAGCAAGCATTTGCCATTGTTTCAAGTCTATTATTGTTGTGGCGTACATGCAGCGTGTGCATTGTGGACACCTTTGCTTCAAAAATTTTCTTTTACATTCCGAACTTGAAGTTGTGGCCAATTTCTTTTACATTTTGATGCATATTTCATTGCTATATCTGCACTAGTCTATTACATTTTGATGCATATTTCGAGAAACTTTAGTACATTATTTCTAGTGTTAATTAGTCCACAATTTTCTCAAAGCTCAAACGAATTGACAAACACTTTAGTCATGCATATATATGGTCTTTGTAGTAAATTGGCACACATGAAAACATAATTTATCAAGACAAATAATTATGGGAACAACTACTCATGAGATAATATCCTAAATGTATCATGTTGTTGTACAATTTCTAGAGTCATAGATGATACAATAGCCCAAAAAAACACAATTAAGTGTACATACTTTATCAAAGTCTAACACACCTGCTCATGTTACAATTATACCAAAAAGACTTTCTATACCACACTAAGAAAAAAAATGTTTTCTACTTTACACAAGGAGTTGGATCGTCATCTCAGTATATTCCTCATATTCGAAGTCTCCTAAGATGTACTTCCTCAATTTTATTGGGTGTGTCATACTAAGAAGCATATTCCTCAATTATCTCCTAAGAAGTATAATTTATAAATGCACTTAGGGTGCAGATGATCCATACTCTTCTAAATCTTTGTTCGCCTCGTGAACACTTTCATTGTTTTGCATATTTCACATAATTTATAAACTAATATAAGGAATATATGCTGCACTAGTGGGTGCAGATGATTCAGACTCTTTAAATTACTTCTATCTATGAAATACTTTTTTTATTATCCGATAAGAAATTATACTTAATTAATAAAAGGTAAGCATAATAGCATATAAATTCAATGTCAAGATACATATGCAAAATAAATAAATAAATAAAAAGTCTTAATATTTTATATTTTTTTAAAACTTACCTAGGCGGCTGCTTCAACCGATTTTTAGAACACTCCTCGCTGAGAAGGCTCAACATCCTAGTCATATTGTCGTTCATGTGAAGATTCCACTGATGGCGACAAATATTGGTTATAGATTTATGATCCTCCTCATGATTTGTGTCATGTCATTCAATGTATTCTTGAACAATAACGCCTGTACCTGCACCAACTCATCACAATAGGGATCCTTGGGAAGAAGAGCCTCAAGCGATCAAATCAGGAAAGCTGAGAAGTTGCAAGGAAGAAGGGGTAAACAATGTTGTCGGTTTCTTTTTCTTTATTAAAAAAATGCACAGGCAGAGGAAGTTGGCAACAAAATTTCCCGCACTACCAAATAAGAGTCCATGTCCCAAGCTAAAAGGATATGAAGTCCAATAGCCACATTAATTACCACCAAACCTTAGCTCTCTCCCAAATAGCTAGAACCTCCATTCTTAAGCCTATTTAACAAATGTATTGATTTGCATATGGAATTGGGGGTTCTTCAACCTTCATAGAAAGCACTTGATGGCTATCTAAATGACTTTAGACCCGACCCACGGATCTTGGAGGCCCGATGTGGGCTTGAAGGGCCTGGTATCAAAGAACATAAAAGAAAAAAGTTCAAATAAATGCTTCTACAGTACTTTTTTTGACTTGGGATTCAAAATTTACATAAAATCCAGTAGGAAAATAAATTTGAAAATAGGATACAGACGGCCCGGTGTAACTCAAATTTTGGGCCTCCAAAGTTAATGATTTTCATGGCCCGGTGTGGGTCAAATGCATGAGCTCATTAGGTTTTTACTCTGTTCGTATGCATAAGTTAAAGAAACTTGTCGTAAGATCCTAGTGTTTAATTAAAGTTCATTTCTTATCATGGCTTTGCTCTCTTCTGATTCAAAGTTTTCATATTTTGGTTAAGTAAATTCAATTGAGAGGAGTATTATAAAACCCCAAATTTGTCTTTTGCACCCAAAAAAAAGTTGTGGGTTTTGTGCAATGCTTTGTGTCTGTGGGGGTTTCGCACCTTGCTTGTAACACACGAATGGAAATTTCCAAATGTTCTATCCGATTCAGGTATTGTTCCTGCAAAATACAAATCATGACAATTTGCAAGGACTTGGAGGGACGACTTCAAGTATGGAATTTCAATTAATATTAGCTGGGATTGAGTCTATTCAAAGACTTGCCCAAGACAAATGGCAAATACTTGGGATGCCTATCTTAATCAGTCAATTGTCTCCCATTACTTGTGAAAACTGAAAAAATTGGGTGGATGATAGTTAATCCATCCATGGATGATAAAGACTTAAGCCATGGACAATAGTTGCCACCAATTCTTTGGTCTGATGAAGTGTATCAGAGGCTAGTCGTTTTGTCCTGTTAAGCTTCAAGGTCTTGCTTTTCATAACCACTCAACATTGCCTTAGCTCAAACAAATTTCAAAGACTTGGAATGACTCTCTCAAGTCTTTGATGTCAACCAATCGTGTTAATCTTACTAACGGAGTGTATCGTTGGATTCTAGTTTGTCCTGTTTAGATATGTAGTGACTATGTCGATCAATCGTGTTCACCTCAGTGATGGAGTGGATAGATTTTTAGTTTTGTCTTGTTTAACCTTCAGGTCTGCATGATAACCGCAAAAGCCACTCCCTAGTCTCAATTTCCAATTAATATCTCAATGTCAAATTAATAATGTATAGTGCCAACGAGTTATCCCTTATCACTACCATCACCATATTAATTTCTCAATCCTTTTCTCATTCAGTGTAAGTTACGGCAATGGCAGTTTCAATCTCTGTCAAAGATATTCAATGAATATGTCAATCGATTGTGTTCACCTCAGTGATGAAGTGGATAGATTTTAGTCTGTCCGTTTAACGTTAAGATCAGCATTAGAACCACAAAAAGCCACTCTCTAAGCCATAAAAGTGGTTTGACACTTATATGTGCTACTTGTTTTTATAATTAATTGCATTGGGATAATATTGTAGCAGAAACTATATATATTACAAGTTCTTCAAGCATCACAACAGCTAACGCAATACTAACATGTAATATTCATAATTGTAATACAATAGCACAGTATACATATATATGGTTGTGCATATAATGGAATGAAACGAGTGGGATTTATATTACAAACTAAAATTATAAGTTCCCTGATGATATGAGATACTTCCCTAGCCTGCGCACTTGCACTGAATGGAGATCCATGATAAGCTTCATTTTCCATGTATAAAAATTCTTCCTATGACTGAAAAATATCAATGGTGTCAAAAAATTGATCCAAGGATAGAAAAATTGCAAGTGGATGTATACATGGAACTCATTTTCCATATATATACATATTTTTTTTAGCCAAGAGGGCACCAATATATAACGAGCTCGCCTAAGGCAAACTTAATAGATTGTTGGCGGATTTTTTTTGGGGGGATTGTGAAGGCAAACTTAAGAAAAAATGGGTGTCATGGGATAAAATTTGTTTTCCCCTGGCGGAAGACGGTTTGGGAGTTAGAGACTTGACGGTTGTGATGAAGGTTTTTCGGGTCAAGGCTCTATGGAGGCTTCTTACTTCCGATTCTTTATGGGCTACTTTCATGAGGAATAAATACTGGTTACAAGGCGTAGGTTTGAATTGCCAACCTGTGAGAGGTGGTTCGTCTCCGTTTTTTAAAGAGCTCATGCTCGGGCGAAATTTTGTGTTGAGCAACTCGTTTTGGCGTATTGGCACTGGAGATACTGGTTTCTTTGAGGAGAATTGGAACATGGTGGCTTCTTTTAGGAGATCGGCATCATTGGTTGATCAAGATTTATGGCCTTCAATTCGCGAGGTGTCTTCTACAAATTTTGTTTTGGTTCATCGTGATCTCAGAAATCTAGCGCGTGAACTATATGCAGATATCTTACGTGGTGAGAATAATGAGAAGGACAGGTGTGTGTGGGTTCCAACTCCGAATGGGTTTTTTTCACTTCAATCGGCATATGAACGACTACGGAAACATGGGAAGGTCAATGCATTAAGCCAAACACTTTGGCATGACATTTTGCCGTCCAGAATATCAGTCTTTGTTTGAAAATTAATTCGTCGTGGAGTACCAGTGGACGGTGAATTATACAGATGTGGGTTGAGCTTAGCATCTCGATGCCATTGTTGCACCTCGCCAAAGCAGGAATCTTTGAACCATCTCTTTCTAGAGGGCGAATTGGCAAGGCAGGTGTGGAATCACTTTGATAGAATTTTTGACATTCATATACGACGCCCAGCAGAAATTGCTACGGTTCTCGCCATATGGTTCAAGAAAGCAAAACGCACTTCGCAAACATGTGTGTTTTTCTTTTTGACTCCTATGTTCATTCTATGGGAAATTTGGAAACAAAGGTGCAAATGTTTTTTTGAAAACGCTCCCCTAAACTCTGCCGTGGTGATTTTGAATATTCAGTGTCAGTTGCGAATAGCAAATAAGTTTATAATTCCCAAGCATATTAGCAGTGATAAGACACCCTTACACAATTTGTGGAAGTGCTTCCTGTTAGAAGGAAGTCCGTTCGAATTATTTTTTGGCACCCTCCCCCCAAAGAATTTGTCGCACTTAATGTCGATGGTTCCTCTCGCAAGGATATGGCAGCTGGTGGTGTAACTATACGTGATTCTCGAGGTTTATGTGTTGTGGGAAAGTATATTTTTTTTGGGACAGGATCACATCAAATAGCGGAATTCTTGGCTCTCTTAGAGGGTCTTCGACTTTGTCTTGAGTGGGGATTTAAAAAGGTGGTTATTCAAACAGATTCCGATATGGTTTGTGGCTGGTTTAAGGGTAGTTTCATAACTCCATGGCATTTGGAGAACATATTGAAAGATATCAAGCTGTTGGTAACGACGATGACGATATACTGTCAACATATCTATAGGGAGGCAAATGCGGTGGCAACTGCATTAGCAGATAGAGCTTTTCATGATCTTGGGACAGGTTCCTTCATTGGGGTTGATTTCCCTAGGTGAATAGCTGGTTTGATTGTGCTTGATAGATTACAAACGGCGTACTTTCGCCATGGGGAAGATTAACGACAGACTTTTTCATGTCGGCTTGTTTCACTGTTGGTTTGAAGACATGCGTGATGCGGCATTGGCTGTTTAATGAGTATATATGTGGTTCATTTGTAGTGCAGGAAATGATACATTTTGATTGCCATCACGGGTATGATCAGGAAGGCGGTGGGCGTTGTGACGCTGTGTGCAAGCTTGTGGATGCAATGGTTTGCCTTGCAGGATCTAGGGGACAGCAAGGTGAGTGTGGTGGGAAGGGCAATTGGTTGCAAAACAAAGTGCATATATTGAGTGTTGTGTTAATGCGGCTCGACAAGGAGGATACTTTTGGTGATGCGGAGTGTTGCAATCAACAACACTGCGGGTGCGCCATGGAGCAGAGCTGGACGCTGAATCGTTGTAACTACAATGCTGCTCCTGCTGAGTTTATACATCCTGGAAGTTCCAGACAATTCTCTGGGAATGCAGGACCTCCGAAAGAAAGTTTGGAGCTGATCCTGATGAGGAAGCTGCTGGTGAAAATGAAGCCACAGGGGTGTTGTGTTTTGCAGTGCTGTGGGCAATGCTGGCAGGTGGGTGCGGGCTCTGTGGTTAGTCACTCTGTTTGCAAAACAGAGTGCACTCTGTTTCCTTGTCTCTGTGGCTGCCATGCTAATGTGCTGTGGTGCTGTGGTGCTATGGTTGGAATGTTGACAGGGGACAGTAAATTGCTCTGGCTGGACACATTGTTTGCAAAACAGAGTATACTTTGTTTCTGCTGGTTTTTTGGTTTGGTGCTTATGCGGCTTTGTTTGCGAAGTGGAGTCGTTATTTCGGTTTGGGCTGTGTTTTATATTTATGGGTGTGAGCTGGATGTATATGATGGTTTCGCGTGCTCTATATGGTTTTGGTTTCAGTCCTTAGAGGTTTTCTACTGTTTTTTATTTACTTTTGGACAATTGTTTGCAAGATGTTTCGCTTATTTTTGTTCGTTGACTTTACGCGGGTAACGTCGTAATGTACCCCCGCATCGATTGTAAGTTTTTTTTATTAATTAATAAAGGTCTGGCATCCCATAGTTGGCCCTCCCCACTGGAGGTTAAATAAAAAAATAAAAGAAAGGAAAAAAAAATAAAAAAAAAGCTCGCCTAAGGGATCAAATTCTCTTCATGTGAGCATATCTTAATGAACCTTTGGTTTAAGAAAAAAGGACCACTTGCCCTGCTATTGGCTAGACAGCTGAACACCAAATATTTAGGATAGTAAAACCGATGACACTATTTTTATTCAATGAGTGGACACCAAATATTCAATAGATTTGCTTAATATTCTCATAACAAACACGTATTAGTTTTGGAAAGTAACACTTATTAGTCATATTTCAACATTGGGGTGCAATTGAAATCAAATACTATTTCAAATTCACTTTTCTCACACCATGGTACACCTTAATTATTTTTATTTAATAAGTAGACACCAAATAACTAACTGATGTGCTAACTTTCCCATGCCATTGTCCAAGTGCATGTCAACTAGAAAATTGATGTTCACTGAGATTTCTTTTAAGTTAACAACACCAAAAAGATAAAAAAAATTTAAAAAACAAATTCCTGAAGAGAATATACCATGCTCCCTTACCTGTGATTGAAATCCCAATGCATTGACACCTATGCCTCATCCTCAACTTTTGTCTATAAATATTCTCAACTCCTTAGCTAAGCCTAAACAAAGTGAGTCAGTAATATCCTCTTATTCTTTCTCTCTCTCTCTCTCTTCACAATGATTGCTTTATTGTTTTTCATTATTGTCCTCCCTAAGCTTATCCCCTTCCCTTGTTACACCAACCAACTTTACAAATGTTGGTACAACCGAAGAAGCCACTGCTCTACTCAAATGGAAAGCCAGTCTTCACAACAATTCTTATCTCCTCCCTTCATGGAATTCTTCCTCCAATGTTAAAGCATGCAATTGGTTCGGGGTTTCTTGCAACAAGAATCATAGAGTGGTTGATTTATCTCTGTCAAGCTTGGGTTTGGTGGGTACTCTTCACGCTTTGGATTTTTCATTCCTTCCATACCTCCTTGGCTTAAATCTCAGCCACAACACCCTTTCCGGGACCATTCCAATTCATATTGGTAATCTTTCTCGAGTTAGTCTTCTCGATCTTTCATTCAATAAATTTTCAAGGGAAATTCCTTATGAATTAGGAAATCTCAAATCTCTTGTGGACTTGGAGTTGTCTGCCAATAATCTCACTGGTTCAATCCCCTCATCTTTTGGTAATTTGACTGAGCTGACCACTCTATACCTTGACAGCAACCAACTTTCTGGTCACATTCCTTCTGAATTAGGAAATCTCAAATCTCTTGTGGACTTGGACTTGTCTATTAACAATCTCACTAGTTCAATTCCCTCAACTCTTGGTAATTTGACTGAGCTAACCACTCTATACCTTGGCAAAAACCAACTTTCTGGTCACATTCCTTCTGAATTGGGAAATCTTAAATCTCTTGTGGACTTTGAGTTGTCTTTCAATAATCTCACTGGTTCAATCCCCTCATCTCTTGGTAATTTGACTGAGCTGACCAGTCTACACCTTCACACCAATGCACTTTCTGGTCACATTCCTTTAGAAATAGGAAATCTAAAATCTCTTGTGAAATTGAGGTTGACTAATAATAATCTCACTGGTTCAATCCCCTCATCTCTTGGTAATTTGACTAAGCTGAGAATTTTATACCTCTTAAATGCACTTTCTGGTCACATTCCTTTTGAATTAGGGAATCTCAAATCTCTTGTGAATTTGGAGCTGGCCTATAATAATCTCACTGGTTCAATCCCATCTTCTTTTGGTAATTTGACTAATCTGACCATTCTATTCCTCAATAATAATCAACTCTCTCATCATATTCCTTCATCTCTTGGGAATCTAAAAAATTGGGTATGCTCTCCCTCACTGGCAATGAGCTCACTGGAAATTTGTCACTAGACACACTATGCCGAGGTGGGTCGCTTGCTAATTTCTCAGCTAATGACAACCAACTTACACGTCTAATTCTTGTAGGCGTGAAGAACTGTCGAAGCTTAAAAAGAGTCCGACTAGATAAAAATCAACTCTCTGGAAATATTTCAGAATTTTCTGGCATGTTTCCGAATTTGTATTACCTTGATTTGAGTGATAACCAATTGTATGGTGAGTTTCCCCAAAACTTAAGTCTGGCATAAACTATCTACCCTGCGAGTCTCTGGCAATAAAATCACAGGCAAGTTACCTACATTTGGAGGAGATGAGTTAACTCACCTTCAACTGCTAGACCTTTCATCCAATCTTCTACAAGGGATGGCTCCAAAGGAAGTAGGTAACTTGACTTCTTTGATAAGCTTGAATTTGAGTCATAACCAGTTGGACGGTCCTATTCCATTAGAGATTGGAATACTCTTGAATTTAGACCATCTTGATCTGTCTTCCAATAACATGAGTGGACCGTTGCCCAAACAAGTAGGGGATTGCTCTAGGCTCCTATACTTGGACATCAGTGGGAACAAATTTAATGAAACCATTCCTTCTCAATTGGGTGACCGCCAAAACATGTTTATGGGAGGGATACCGCCAGAACTAAGCAAGCTAAAAGTCCTAGAGAAGTTGAATCTCTCACATAACATGCTCTCTGGTGCAATTCCTTCCTCATTCAGTGGAATGATTAGTTTGACATCTGTTGATGTTTCTTACAATGACTTGGAGGGTCCTCTTCCTGACAATAAAGCCTTTCGAAATGCTTCTGTAAGTCCTTTTGTAAATAACAAAGAACTGTGTGGTGATGTTGAAGGTTTGAAGCTTTGCAAAAATTCCTCTGCAGTAAGAAGCAAAAATGCTTCAAGTGATAAACACAGAATTCTGGCTATTGTCATTAGCACTGTCGTTGGAGCATTCATTGGTATATCAACATTGGTTGGAATCATTTTCTTGCATTCTCGAAGAAAAGAAGAAGACACAATTGAAGTGAACAGAGAAATTCCTGAAGATCTATTTTGCATCTAGAATTTCGATGGGAAACTAGTGTATGAAGACATCATTCAAGCGACACAAGACTTTGACCCCAAGTATTGTATTGGGGTGGGACGACATGGAAGCGTTTATAAAGCTGAACTGTCATCAGGTCAAGTAGTGGCTGTAAAGAAATTTCATAATTCTTTGGAAGGTGGTGAGTTGGTAGATTTGAAATTATTTGAAAATGAGATACGAGTATTGGCAAAAGCTCGACACAGGAACATAGTGAAGTTATTCGGATTCTGTTCACATGCTCAGCACTCGTTTCTGATTTATGATTATATGGAGATGGGGAGCTTAGCTAAGGTCTTAAGTGATGATGAAGCAAATCAAACCCTCGATTGGGTCAAGCGAGTAGATGTTGTAAAAAGTTTAGCTCAAGCCTTATCATATATGCACCATGACTGCTCACCACCTATTGTTCATCGAGATTTGTCCAGCAACAATATTTTGCTGAACAGCGAGTATCAGGCATTTGTTTCAGATTTTGGTGTTGCCAGAATTCTAAAACCAGATGCATCTAATTGGACGGCACTTGCAGGAACTTATGGATATCTAGCTCCAGGTAATATTGTCATATTTCTTTCATCAAATCTAATCTAATAGTGCAATTGAATCAGTCAGTCTGTTGGTTCTAGATGCGCATAGTAAGCCATGCAGTAAACAATGAAACAGTTTCAATTACAAATATCTAATGTCCCCATATGTGACTAACCAAAAATATTTTTCATTGTTGCCACTACACCAAAATGCCTGATTAGCTACACAGAGGTGGCCACGGCTCTAAACCGTTGGTGTATTTGCCACGGCTAAAAACCGTGGCTATAATGGCCAACGGCTTAAAACCGTGGCTAAAAAAGGCTTGGCCACGGTTTTAAACCGTTGGTGTGTTTGCCACGGCTAAAAACCGTGGCTATAGTGCCCGACGGCTTAAAACCGTTGCTACATTGCACGTGTTTTGCACGTGAATGTGTGGAGAAGTCTGTTTGTTTTCTGGGCGAAAAAAAATTTTGGTTCCCGTTTTGAGTTCCCGCTCCTTCTCCCCCCAACTCTCGCGAGCGGGAGGGCGACCTCGCGTTTTTGGCTTACGATTTCATCTCCTCCCTCAAACCCAACTCTCCCTCACACAAACGCAGCTCTCCCACCTCGCCTCTCATCTCGCCGTCACCTCGCCTCGCCTGATTTCTATCACTATTCTCTCACCATCACCTCTCCTCTCGCCGTCACCTCGCCTCGCCTGATTTCTATGCACAAGAGCATAGTGTTTGTATTTGATGATGTTGTTAAATCTTTGATGAGTTTTATCTTCTGATCTAGGGTTTTGGAGGTTTGGGGTTTGCTGATTCTACTAAGTTGGGTGCTTCAGGAGTTGGGATTGGAAACTTTGAAGAAGTTGGTCCATTGGATACGGATTTGAAGGCCATAAATTCAACTTGGTTGCAAAAAACTGATCTCTTGTTTGTGGTAAGTGCATTCAATTTACTGATTTTCTACTTTTTTGTTTCCCCTTCACGGTGGGTGTGGTTGTGTTGATTTGTTATATTTTGTGGTGTTTATTTGTGTTTCAAGTGTACCCATGCTTATATTTGTTGGATTTGTGATGGGTTTTTTGAAAATAGAGATCTGGGTATTGAAAAATAGTTTAGATGAAGTTAATTGTCTATGCAAGCAATCAATGTCTGTGTGTGTATGTGATCTTCACTGTGACATTGGTATGTATTTCTTTTGATCTAATGGACTCAGTTCTGAAGGAAGTTGATGAAGTATGTAGCTACTTTGACTCATTTTGCTATTTCAATCTTGATTTGGGAATTTTGATGGATGTTGATTCGATATTGAAGTTGGTTTTAGATAAGAATCAAAAATAATATTAGAAAGTCGTTTGATGAAATGGCCGAGGACAAGTCAGTCTGAATGAAATAGGATAACTGAATAGAAATAAGATTAATAGGAACAAATTACAGTAGTTCCCTTAGGAGCTTTCTTACCTGTGCACTCAATATCTGTTTGTGTCTATAATCTTCATTGTGGCATTGGTATATGTTTTTTCTGATCTATAGACTCTGTTTTGATAATCACTGAAGTATGGAACTGCTCTGAATCACTTTGCCAAATCTTGATTTGGGAAACTCAATAGAAATGATTTGATGTTGAGGTTGAGGTTGGTTTTGAATAAGAAGAATCAAGAATGACATTAGGAAGGTGTTTCATGAAATGGGTCTAGGAGTACTATCAGTGTGACAAATGAAAGGAGATCACATAAACTTCGAAGTGTATCCTGAATAAAATAGAATAATAGAAATATGATTAATGTAAACAAATTATGGTAGTTCCCTTAGGAGCTCTGGTTTCAATTGGTAAATCTCTTACAAACTGCATTCCCTTTCTTTTTTCAGTCGTTTTTTTATTGATCTTAGGAAAATGCATTTACCATTTAGGAAGATCCATTTGTCTCTTTGAAGTTCACAAACACATGAAAGGTATGGTATTTGAACAATTTGATGGTCACAGCTGACACATTTGTGATAAATTTGAAATTTATTTTCCAGGTTCCATAGAATTGACACTTCTGTAAAGTTATCTAACATCGTGATTCACAGATATGGGCTTTAGGGACTCGTTTAAGACAGATATTAGCCTAAAGAAAGTGAAGGGAGGTGAAGCAAAACAAATTAAGGTAAACAGATATTTGAATGGTTTTATGTTACACTACTGATTTACCCTTTTGATGCATAGTTTTTTTTGGCAATCAGCTTTAGATCTAAGCTTTCCAGTCTGGTTTTGCACAAAATTGTTGCACTGCATGCTCAAGAATAAAAAGGAATTATTTTTAAGAAGTTGAAACATTTTAACGAGTTAATTTTGTTTTGAGGGAATCAAGCATTTTAATGACGCATTCCAATGCCTTAAAAAGCTTTAGGATCTCAACATTCCATCATATGCTTAGTTAGTTAAGATGTCTTTTCCATCATATGCAAACTGCCTTGTCATAATAGTTATGCTTGTTCAATACTTGATGATGATGATGATGATGATGATGTATGCTAATTCTTATATAACTATAATGCTATATTTGGAATTTGGTGCCTGTTATGTTCACATGAAATTTTTTGGGAACGACTTGATTAAGAGTTCAATCTAAATATTTTGTTGTTGTCTTCTAGGTTGTGAAAGTCAACAATTACACAATGAAGATAATTTTTCAAGCTCTTTGCGTACAGTGATGGAGCAAATATTTCAATTTTGCCAACTTTCTGAGTAAATACAATACCTGCTATTGTCCTATTGAAATGATGAAGTTGCATGTATTTTAAATGCTTTGAACTAAATTGAAGATTTCAAACTGGCGGATGTGGTACTTTTGCAGGAAGCTCAACAAGCTAGAGAGGAGGGTGAACGACGGAAATGAGACAGGGGCAGTGATCGAAGATACAAGGACAAATACAGAAGGGTATATTATTTGATATATATTTTGTCTTCATATTTTGAATGAAATTTGGAAGTTTCTATTATTTGCTTGCTGGTTTGTTCATCAGTCGCCTCAAAAGTTGTCGAGTCTAAATATCTATTTTGTTTAGTGGATATTCACTATTGTGCTGCATGCATGCTAGTTTCTGTTGTTTGCTTTTGCATTGACGTAGGACACCCAATCATGGTGAACCCTGCATACCCTAAGTGATGGTTGTTATATATTGCTGGCACATTTCTTTGATTGATCCAAACACTAATTGTGATTTTGGTTTATATGTCAGCACAATGTAATCCACAGTCTTAAATTATGTTTGCACTTGGATAATTTAGATTAGAAGGAGACCTCACTTTTACCAAACTGTCTCTATCCAACTATGAACTGAATTTGCTTCTTGCATCCTACTTATTCTCCAGTCTGATTCCATATCCTCTGCTTTCAACAAATTGCATCACCCTATATGCAGCTCTTTCCAACACCTATATCTAGTAATGGCCATTGGAGTTTGTCACAGTGGTCTCAATAGAACATGGTGACTACTCATGTTACAAAGTGTTGCCTGTTATCTGGATCATATCACGGCCAACGAAAGATTTCACCAACCAGGGTCAACTTCAGTATTTCAGAAAGGGGTGAGTTTTCAAAGCCTTCAAATCTATGACCTCTAACATAATGTTTCTGAACTTATGGTTAATTTATAGAGCTGCCATATTGACTATGAACCATATTATTGACCAAATTGTTTTCATTGCAGTTTTAATTAATGTTTTTAATTAATTAATTTCTAAGGGGTATGGATCCTCACTCAATTTTGTAAGATCATTGACCAACCTAGAAGTTAAAGGAGGCACTGCATTTTTTTTTTTCTCTTTTTCTCTGTTTTTTGTTTTTTGAGAAAGTGATTGACATTCACTGCCTCAGTATCTCTAGATGAGTCCTAAGTTGATAGTTATTGATGAGCCATTTTCACTTTAGAGACCTAGTTTGACGGTTGGAACTTTAAAAGGTAGCTGATTTCTTGTGGGGGCTGTCTAAATGGAAGTATGAGTTCCCTTGGATTTCAAATCTTCTAAATGTGTAATGGAATTTTACTAGTACTTTGATACAATAAGATTAGTCAGTAGAAGCACCGTTCTACCATTTTTTTAAATGATTGTTGTTGGGTATCATTGTCTGTTTTCATTTATTTCTTTGGGTCTTGTCCTATTGATATCCTTCTTCAATTGCAAAGTTTGTTTTGTATTCCATGTTTCTCTTTCCCTTTTTGTCTAGTGATTCATGGGTTGTGTGAAATTCACGACTAGTTTTCACTTTGAATATCGCAGCACTGATTTTGGGTGATTAATTTTCTCTCAACTAGGTGAACTCAGGAATATTTTAAACAAACATAAAGGACCGATCTTCTCTCTTAAGTGGAACAAAAGGGTGATTATCTTCTTAGTGGCAGTGTGGATAAAACTGCGATAGTGTGGGATGTGAAGACAGGGGAGTGCAAGCAACAATTTGAATTCCACTCAGGGGGTGATTATCTGCTTTGCGGCTCTGTTTGGCCTGCAGGGGCGGTGTAGGTGATTCAGCTGCGAGGATCACAATGCGCGCAGGAACGAGGTGCACTCAGCCTGGTTTTTGTCAGTTTCCATTTGCGAGGCTGGCTAGACTGCATGTGCACTGAGCACATAGAAGCTGATAGGAGCTTTCAGTATGGGTTCTCCCCTGTTTTGCACGGTGCCCTTGGCACTGCAGGAGCAAGGAGACGCGTCGAGCAGGAAGCTGCTAGTGCATGTCGTTGTTTGCACGGTGCCGTTGGCACTGCAGGAGCGAGGCTGCGCGACGAGCAGGTGGACTTTTTTCGTTTGTATGGGTCTTTCTTTTCCTAGGCTTGTTAGGTTGTCTTGTGCTTGGTTTTTGCAGAATTTTGATTGGGCACCATATTAGCAGTGTCTGAAAGATGCTTGGATTAATGGCTACTGCCATGGGATTTTACCCCCTTCTTATATATGTATATGTAGATATTTATCCTGAGAATAGCTTAAGAATGTTAACCTTGTAGTATCGAATCCACTGCTAGTTAATCCCATCTCCCTTCCTGTATCCTTGCTATTTGAATGTAGTTTCACATAGTTTTTACTTCTGTTTTCAGGCTGGTCAGAACAGGCAAGGACAGACCCTGAAAAGACCTGGCAGGGAAGATTCGAAACAAAACACTCTTGGGGAACTTATGCTGGGGAGTAAGGTGCATGCACATATGTATTACCCTGTTCTCTCATCATGGTATTTGATATTTATTCACTTTTGATATTTGTGGTTTTGCAGGATGGAATATTTTGTGAACTGATAGACTTAAAAACCTTCTATCAAGTCCCTTTTCGGTAGGTTTTCTTTTCCTTTTATTTTAGTTAGAAACTTACTATATTTTCTTCTTGACTGCCACCATATTAGTACCCAAAAACTGAGGAAGGTGAAATTTTGTTTTTCCTTTTTTGGGCCTTGGTTTGGTGAAACCATGCGACTTAAACATTTTTCTGGTTTTCGCTGAAGTCAACATTCTGATTAAATGAGAACCTCAGGTTCACTAGTGAGGTTTGAATTTGATGTGGAATTAGTATCAAGTTAGATTTCTTATGTCAAACGAGTGAACAAAAGTGCCATGGATGTGGGCATGTCTGATTCTTCATCTACGATTTTCAACTCTTGTTTTTGGTAACTTCTTAGCATACTGTGCATTGAACGTGAGTCATTAAGTCAATTTTCAGCTAAGGTGCCTTGGTTTCACAGGAGGCACATTTTCGTCAAAAAAATAAATGGTATTCTTCCTTGGGATTCACAGTAGTTTAATCTTTATATGATTGTACTTTGGGTATAAAATTGTCACTTTCTACTTTACATATTGTGTTGCAGGTTTGATTGGGGTTATTTATAAGAAACTCAAAACTCAAATAAAAATAAGGTTTGGTGGTTCCAGTAAATTGTCTTTTTATACTGAACTTGAATTCTCAGCTTTTTACTGGATTTTAGTTTTTGTTGATTACCATATTCACAAGGATTTTCTTGTGCTTTGTAACAGATTAAATCTTCCTTTGGACCAATTCTCTTAATTTTCTTTCATACTATCAATAGTACTTAAAGTGTTGGAAATCCAGTTCTTATTTCCTATATTGTTTGTATTTGCTTCTGTGGTGAAATTGTGAAAAATGGTATTCCAGTTATTTACTAGCGATGTTGTGAGTATTTCCGATTTGGTCAGTATAAATAATTATCATGGTTCTCGTCTACTATCTAGTATGGAAACACAGCTCTGCATTTATCTCATTAAATTCCACATATTTTCTATCTTACTATGATTCCTATGCAAGTTTTGTTATGATTACCTTTTATCTTACATAGACATGATCTATAAGGAAGGCATGAAATCCAACTTGTTCTCATTCATTCACTTTTAAACAAGTTTATGGTAGCACCCAACAAGTTATTTTCAGATTCTGTTATGGTAGTTTTCTAGTACATGGTGTAAACAGATCCACTGTAATCCCTCCCTTGGGCTCATGTTTTGTTGTCCTTCTGGCCACCAAATTTTTCATTTTCTGTTTCAATGAAATATTGCATTTCTTGCTTATAAAAGAAACTTTACAAATAAAAAAGAAACATGAGATTCTAGGGTTAATTCTCATTGAATGTTGACTTGGGTTATTTATGACATCGGTTCAGTTGGTGTTGATTTTTTATTCAATTGATTTATGTATTTTCGCAGGGAAGTCAGGGGCTTTCAAAGACGCGGTTATGATTTCCACGACAGGTTCATTCTTTTTCATAGTGTTTTGTTGCCTCGGCTCATACTTCTTTTTACTGTTGCTTCTTATTTTGCATGGCTTTTCCTGTGTTGTTGATTCCATTGTATTGGATATTATTTTGCATGGCTTTGAACATTGAAGGACAAGAGCTAGAAAGTTTCAGAAACCCAAGAACTTTTGGCACAAACAATTATCTTCAACAAAGGATCACCTCATTTAATCTTTTGCAATTAACTATAATTGTGTTTCATTACAATTAGTGGTGATTGTTTATTGATTGGCTTTGCTTGATCTTTTGCAATTAACTAAAATCTTTTATAGTTCTCATGGAGAATGCCTTGACGATGTCCCTGTACAAACTATTGTCATAGCTTAGAGTATCTCTAATATTTTTTGCTGTTTTGCTTCTTTCTAATCTGTGATACCTGTGGTTTATGAAATATTAATAATGCATCTGAATCCAAATCTCTTTATTGCAGTACGGCATATCACCTGATAAATTTAAGAACAACATTGAGCTTACAAGTTTCTTCAGGGTTTTGACAACAAGCACAGATGAAAATGATAAGGTAATAAGAACTGGTCAAATGTATTCTACCTTTTGGTCATTTGTTACTGCTGATTCACTATTGTTGGACAATTATCTATAACAGGCTTATGTCTCAACCGTACAAGCACGGGATTATCCAATCACTGCCTTTCAGTGGCACCCGGAGGTACTCCTTTGCACTTGTCAGCAATTCCACACTCCGAAGTATACTGCAGAAAAATGTGTTCGAATGGGGTCTGTCAGCAATTCCACACTCCGAAGATGCAATTCAAGTGACCCAAAATGTTGCCAACTATTTTATCAGGTTGTGATTTCTGTTTATTGTTAAAACCAATTTATTTTTCAAGTTTATTGTTTGCTTTATTGTCTACACATTGTCTAGCTGTGCCGACTACAGTATTCATGAACTAAGGGTGCAGTTTCCTATATGATCTTGTCATCCTGTTCAATCATACTTTCATCTTCCTAAGTATAATCTTATGGGCTACCTAATTGAAGTCAACCTTTTGGCCTTGATGCTGCTAGACAGCGGATGAACTACATTAGTTAAGCCATAATGTGAACTTCAAATTTAGCAAACTGAAATAGCAATACACTTTATTTCATCAACAGTCCTTGCAAATAAATGACTAATGACGTGATTCTCACCATAGTGGCAGACCTTTTTAAACCTCCATTAGTTTCCTGTTTCTGAGCAATGTTTTAAACTGGATTATCTGAAGTATATACTCTGTTTATCCTTTCTGCTGCAGAGAAGCAAGAATGTCCTTAAACCAGCCACCTACTTGGAAAGTACTTGACAACCTCATTTATCCCACGTTTTGTGGAAGGGCTGGGTAAGTGCATGCTTATCAAGCTCCCTCATTTGCCATATTGTTGTAAATGCCCAATGTATAAATACTAAAGATAGAACCAAATTATCAGCTATGATAGAAAACTAGTTTGGTTCTAATTCTCCCATAGAAACAAAATTAGAATTACAACTTCCGACTACGCTAGAAAAACTATTTTCTTATTGTTTGTCATTTGCACTATGAACATTTTCTCTGTGGCATATCTGAACATCTGAACACGTATTAGAACAATCATGTACTATCTAGAATTGATTCTGTGAAAATATTCTGAAGTATGCTTTCTGGTTTTTAATGCAGCCACATTGGGACGTCTTCCTGGAACCACTGTATATAAAAATACTGAACAGTACCCAGAAGCATACACTTACAATGGCATTGTGATTGTTCGGATTGATGCACCAGTTTATTTTGCAAACATAAGTCATATAAAAGATAGGTGAGGCTGAAATCTCTGAATTAGATCAACTAACAATTGTGAAACTCCTCAAGATAAACTATCAACACGTTCAGTTAAAGTGTACTTACCTAATATTACATTATGCTATTAGGCTGTGGGAATATGAAATCAATACTGATGGAGCCTCAAAACGTGGACCAGAAGTTGAAAGAATATATTTTGTGATTATCGAGATGGCACGTAAGTCTTCCATCTTGATTATTGCAGATTGCAGATTGCAGATTGCAGATTGCAGATGCATAAGAAAACACCCAACAGACAGAAAGAAGTTACTCATTCCATATAGTATATCTTTTCATTCACTTAAATGCAATCTATGTAATCTACTATGAATATCTATCTTACTGATACTTCTAAGGAGCGTAAGCTCATGAAACCTTTTCTTTTGAAAAATGTTAGTGACTACTACATGTTGATCAAAGAAGAGATGAAGAGACTTTCATCACTAATTATGGGTTACACTGAAAAACCCTTTCTGAGTATCGTCCATCAATCATTTTTTAGTGAATAATGATAGGATGCATTGTTTTTTATGTAGGCCAAGGTATATGGACATCTAGGTAGCGCACATCTTTTCATTGCCAGGACAATGGGTACTCTGCAGTGAAACAGAGCGCACTCTGGTTTGCGACCAGCAGCAAGCTCGCATCAGTGCGTCCCTCGCAGAGCAGCAGTTCGTCCCTCGCAGCAGCAGCAGCAGCAGTGCGTACCTCGCATCATCAGCAAATCGTCCCTTGCAATAAGTCCCAAAATCTGCTATTATTTACTTTTTTTTGCAATTATATTTAGTTTTTTCTTTGTTTTGGAAACTTGGTTATTAGATGTATGAACTCCTTATATGGTTCTAGATACCACCATGTTCATGCTCTTACATTTAATAATGTTTCTTTATACACTCTTAGAGACTGTTGTTAATTACTTATCGTTTATTCGAAAATACGTATTTGTGGTTAACTAGTCTTAGTTGCTTGTTGGCTTGGTTAATCACTTTCAATACAACATATATTACTTTAGAAGGGCAGTGAAAAATATGTTTATATTGACCAATTAGTTGTTTAGCCTGACAGTATAATTGTAGTCGTTTGACGTTGTATTTGTTTCATCCAACCATAGTTTCAGCAAGCTACCAGAGCTTTTGGTTTCGCCATTCTACGGAGAAGAGCTCTGTTAGTTTAATCCAACCATTATACCTATTAGTAATGTTGCCTGCATTATATGTTATTTTCATACATACTACTACCAGCTAAGGACTCGTTGTGTCTAACTTGTTACCCTACATTTATTGACTTAACCTATCTTAAATTCCAAAGCATTCCTTCATAATGGTAGTTTTAGTTTGGCATTCAAAACATTCTGACTTGTTTGATGGTATGATCTTTTTCTGCTTGAAAATTTCCACTTAAGCAATGAAACAATTCTCCGATTGCTATTTGCTTACTGGTTAGGATTACTGAATGCATTGTAATGGTATAGAGAATGTGATGATGTAAAAGCTACTTATGATGGTCATTGTATTCTTGTTAATTGAACTCTTATTGAATTCTTGAGTGTTCTTATTGTATTACATTACATTCCCTTCAAGTTTTGTCGATCATTATAATAATTAAGAGATAATGATGTTTAATTGATCATTAGTTTGTTTTCAGTTGAGGGATATTCTGCAGGAATTCAACATGCGATGTCTCAGAACAAGGCAATCAAGAGTGCTGCATTAGCTGTATTTTCAATTCTTGGCTTCCCTCTTGCTGTAAGTCCCAAGAATCCTTTTGCTATCTCCATTTTAAAGCACTTTGACCTGCAAAAGGTTTGCTGATATCACCTGTACTAAATGTTAGCTACTGTAGATCACCTACAATGTTCCTTTCTCAGTGACGTCAGAGTTAACTGCTGATTCGGGAAGCGGCCAAGGTTTCTTTCAGATTTCGTGCTATTTCATTCGGTTATCTCATTCTGTAATTTCATACTACTGCGACAGTAAAATTTTGTTGTTCTTCACATTTTTTTTCTATAGGATTGATTACCAAGATTCAGATAATGGTAAATTTTCCAAAGAACTGCCAGTGTTTTCATCATTTTCATCATCAGCTTTGATTTTGAAAAATAATGTAGTTTATTGTGTTGTTGTGATTCGACAGAAGAGATGGTGCTATTAGTTTGGTGGATGTTGTTGTGTATATGGATAAGAGAGAAAAATGGATTAATTTGATTTGTAAGAAAATTAGCTTTCTTATTGAATACAATCCAGTCCATTTACTGTCATCAATCCAGAATTACAATTACAAGTTCTTTAGTTTGTAATTTCTCTTCATTGTCTGTATTGCATCACTGTCACTTAACACCGTGACAAAAAAAATGAATTTTTTTTACTAGCCACGGCTTAAAACCGTGGCTAAAATTTTAGCAACGGTTTTAAGCCGTGGCAAGTCTGGCCACGGTTGTCAGCTGTTGCTAATGCTTGCCACGGCTTAAAATCGTTGCTAAACTTTTAGCAACGGTTTAGAACCGTGGCTAAAGCATCAACCGTCCTGAATATAAAACCGTTGCTAAAATTTTAGCCACGGTTTATAGCCGTTAAAAAGAATTTCACGACGCCTCTGTAGCCCACGGCTCTTAGCCGTGACAATGGGTTACCCCCACGGTTTAAAACCGTTGCTAATGGGGATTTTTGGTGTAGTGTGCAGAGCTTGCTTACACCATGAGGGTAACTGAAAAATGCGACGTATACAGCTTTGGAGTATTATCATTGGAAGTGATATTAGGAAAGCATCCAGGCGAAGTCATTTCCTCTATGTCATCATCATCATTAACATTTTCCTCATCAGAAGTAAACCCAGAGATTCTCTTAAAGGATGTATTGGACCAACGCCTTCCACCCCCTACAGGAGAAGTCCTCATGGAAGTAATTTCTATTGTAAAATCCGCACTTGGATGCTTACATATCAGTCCGGAATGTCGTCCAACCATGAAATCTTTATCTGAGGAGTTATCATGTTGTTGATGTCCTTCTTCGGAGAAGTGTCGTAACTTAACATTGAGCCTACTCTTCAGTGAAGTGGTTTGACCAAGTAAATATCCATCATGTCTATAGGGCCTTAAAGGTTGTACTGTCTAAAGAAATCCAACCTGGATATCATATTAGCTATTTTGCTTGTGGTCAGAATAATCTTAGTTTTCTCATGTTGTACTTGTATGTCTACTGTTAAACTTGAATGAAAAAAATTTCCTCAAAACCATAAGGCTCATAAATCGAACTATATGCTATAATGATGATGAATCTTCAATAATTATCAAACTTCTTCCATGATGATATTATCAAATTATCAAAAGAACTTATCACGACTAAATGCAGTCATTGTTGACCCTATTAGTTGTAGAAAGAAATACTTCAATTTGTGTGTTGTGTATTTGATTCATCCCCAATAGGGGTATAAATACAATAGGGTATAAATACAATAGGGTTTTTTGTGAACCAAAAAACAATCTTACAGAATATAGAAAGTAGGTTACCTAAATATGAATTTAGAATATCCTAAATATATATATGTTTCTATAATCTATAATTAAATATACAGTTTTCTATACTCCCCCTCAAGTTGGTGCATAGATGTCTATCATGCCCAAGTTGTCAACTGAGCTGTCAAACACTTTCTGAGATACCCCTTTAATTAAAACATCAACTAATTGCTCAAAATACTGTCATAACACAGCATGAAGATGTCCTTGCTCTGTTTAAGAAGGATGGACGCAGCATGAAGAGTACTGGAAACCATTGTTATTCCTCTATAAGTGATCATGTTGGCTTTAGTAATCATGTGAACATTTCCAATCTCTGTGAAAGTCGGTTCTCTTCGTATACGCACTTGAAGCTCCAATCTTTCCACCACAACAAGGTACACATTGTGGGGATGGTACAAGGCATGCAGAGTCCTCCAAAGCTTTTCTGAATCTCCTTGTGATCCAGAGACCAGAAAAGCTATGCGGGGAACAGATGATCAAGTGGCTGGGACCATTTTTTGTGACAACTTTTTCAACAAAAATGGGATTGCTATGGTTTAAAGAGGCGTAATCTGGGATCATCGAGAAGATTGAATTGATCGTGCGAAATGATGAAACAAGATTTATGCTGAACGTTGGAAAGAGCAGGAAAGCGCAGAGAAGGGAACTTATAGTAAGAGGCAAAACCCATCCCTTTTCCATGTTGAGTCTTCTTTTTCAAGCTCCTCTGATTCAGCTCACATTGTAACAACTCTGGCTCCTAATTCACCAATAATCTTCCAAATGAACACAAAAACAATCATCATAGGCACACTTCATACACATAGCCTTCATAATAGACATGATAAATCCATACCCAATAAGAGTAAGAAAAAAAATCAAAATTTCAATAAAATCAGCCTTCATCAGAAGATATAAATATTCAAACATTTCATGAGCAAATACATCAAGGATGAACTAATCAGAAGGCACTGATGCAACAAACAAATTTACATAATAGTTATGATCATCCGATAAATCAGGCCAGACTCATTACTAGGAAAATTGCTTATATATGGGATAAACAACAGATTGAAAAAAGGGCAATGGTCATTGTTAATTACAATATCCATTTCAATCTGAGAGCAACATACTACATAAAATTTTCCCATAAATTAGGATCATACAGATGAAACCCATTAAAAAAGTAAACATGATTTTTAGAAAAAAAAAAAAAAAAAAGAAAGAGGATGAAAGCATACCTCAGAAGAACTTGGAAACATTGCAAGGAACATGATTCAATCCATGAGTACAATTGAATCTAACATGGAATTCTATTGATAGAGAGAAATCAAAAAGAAAATATGAATCAAATATGATGTTGAAAGAGAGATGTTTTGATGTTTTTAATACAAAGTGGGAGAAAAGAAAGAATTGAAGTGTAAAGAGAGATTTAGAGATGCTCCAACAATGGTGAAGAGTCTTTTGATCCTTACCAACACTGTGCTACAAGATTTTTTATAGCAAATCAACTGCCAAGCTTTGCTGCTTCATTTACTTTCGGAATTGATATTGGGCTTTTGAGTAGCTATTGGGCCCCCTCTAATTCACAAACTAATAGGGGTGTTAATTGGTTACTAAAAATCGACTCAACTGGCCGAACTAAACCAAAAAAGCCCGAACCGAGAAAAATCGAAACCAAACATTAGAAAACCGAACCGAACCGAGTTGGTTTGGTTCGGTTTTGGCTTTTGTTTTTCACACATCTAAAACAACCGAACCAAATCGAACCCTTCCCCTTATCTTGTTTTTAATCCCCTAACATTCTCTCTTTTATTTAATCCCCCACCAACCCACTCTTATTTAAATTCTCACCACATTCCAATGCACTCCACGTCCCCTCCCTCAATGTCATTTTTCTCTTTTTTAACTCTTTCACTATCCAACCACTTGCAAGTTGAGATAAAAAGACAAAATTTGACTCAATCTTGTTGAAGAAAATCAAACTTTTCACTTGTTTGCTTGCAGCAAAGATGAGCAATGGTGATGGCGACAACTTTGACACTTCTAATTTGATAAAAAAAAACTTCTTGCAGGATGAAATTACGAGAATTGTGGAATGGTCATAGAATGTTTCGGTCTTGTTCAGATCATCACATGGGTGTGGTGGAGATAGATTAAGATGCAAACAATGTAGTTATGGTTATAGTTTTTTGTATGATGTTATAGTATTGTGTATATGAGAGACATGACAACAAAATTTTAATCTTATGGAATTATCAAGAAAAATAGGCAAGAAAAAATTGAAAGAATTCTCTATAAATGAATAGTCGGAGCCTTGAGACTATCTGTGTTCATCTGACATTTGCTTTCCCCTTACTGCTTCCCCTTTCCATTCTTTGTAGCTTTGATTTATTCCTTTTGTGCTAGAGCCAACTCGGTTGTATGTAGCAGCGAAAAATAAATAAAAGAAAAAGAATAAAAAGGGAGATAACCGAACCGATCGGTTTGGTTCGGGTTTGGTTATTTATTTGATAAATGTGAAAATTAAACCGAACCGAAAAATGAATTCTTAGTTTGGTTTGGTTTGGTTTTTATCTAACTTTGGACCAACCAAACCGATTAACACCCCTACAAGATAATGCCAAGTGGCTTAAGAACACACTTAGATGTCAGATGAAAATTTGCATCTGGTTGTACATAGCACAAACTTCCAACCTTTTCGGAATTATAGTTGACAAGAAGGCGACAACTACAAGGGTGATTTTCGGCTGCCGTCTATCCTAGCCTGCTTATGGAGGTGAGTTACTTATGTTACAGAAACTCGAAGTCGACGATATATATCTCGAGATGGGAAGGAAACAAGATCTGTAAACAACTTTTCTAGAGTGCCAAGCCTTGTCCAATACTGTCCATCATCTTCAAGGTGCTCATCTCTAGGTTATTGTTGCTAATAAGCTCATGATGTTGGTCTAAGTGAGGACATTTCTACGCCAGTTTTGCTAGGCAGTCAGGGTAGGTAGTTTTTTTTTTGCTAGGGTTGGGTCTTTTTACAATTTTATCCCTTCCTTTTAAAACACAACCACATACATCATTTATGGAATGGGTAAAATTGACAAAAAGCCCAACGCGAACCAAAAAATAGTTGCCTTGAATTGTTGTTTCTATGTAGAAAAAATTCCATTGGTATAGATTGTTATTTCACAGATTTAATTATTCAACCTCTCTATCAAGGGAATATATTTTGATTTGAAGGAATTTTAAAATAATATAAATTTTGATTTTATCCCCATTTCTAGGCAGCCAGTTCATGTACTGTTTTTACAATTTTATCCTTTTTTTTATGATTGTGTTTTAAAGAGGAGAGGTAAAATTTGAAAAACTGCTAGATCTGACATGAAACTGGCTGCCTAGACTTATTCTAATTTTATACTGCAAATATTTGATAAGCTCTTGACAACTATATGTTTGTAAACGGAATGCTAATTACATTGCAACGAGTGTCATATGATTCATGTCAATTATTGTAGAAATTTTAAGGTTAATTCTGAAGTTGAAACCATACTTTTTGAAAATGATGGATCAACCATGAATTGAATAGTGCTCTTTTTATGGATGGGAATACATTTTAGAGCAATGCTAGCTGTCGAGGAAATGAGCGAGGACAGCGACGTGGCGGGGTGGGAGTCGTCCACCCCACTCGGGATGCGTGCCGCATTTTTCGTGCGCACATCTCGAGCGGGGTGGATGGCTCCCACCCCGCCACGTCGCTGTCCTCGCTCGTTTCCTCACTGGTTTCCTCGACATTTAGAATTCCCCTACATTTTATAATGAGTGTTATTGGGACAGCCTTGGATATATTGCTTGTCTAAAACATAGAAATATGCGATTAGTTAAGAAAAATCGTTACTTATACATGATTAAATTCTGTAGGAAAATTACTTTGAGTGTGCAAAAATGGTTCCAAGCATTCTTCTTGGACCTCTAAATCAAAAGTCCAAACTATTTCTACGAGGTTATGAGGATGCACGAAAGGTATCACACTAGCCAAAATTATTTGTTTAGGAAAATTATTTCTGATCCATTAGCCTTTTTAACAAGGGTTGAGAGAGACTACTTAAGTGGAGTAGACCAAGAATCTCGCTTGTATTAACATGAAACCTATACAATAGATTATGAGAAAATGACTTATAAGACCTATTTTTTTATAATTGTCGATCACATAAGATCCTAACAATTGAAAATGTCTCAAAAGGCCTACTTTTTTGTAATTCAAGACCATTAAAATACACAAACCCAAACCATGACAAAAAGAATGTAAAAGGACAAATATACTCATATTCCCAGACATATTGACGTGGTGGCGTTAGTTATGTATTCAAATTCCAGTTACATTGAAACAAATGAAATATGCAATTTTTTAACACGATTTGATATTTTTTTCAAAGTTGTTTTATGTCCCTGAAACAGAACGAATCAATTTTTGCTAGGTAATTTTGAAGTAAAAAAAATAATTAATAAAAAATAAAAATAAAAGGTTTGGAAGTAAACTTATGATTGGTTTTAAGAAGATGAATGGATTTTGATTAATAAAAGCCTAATTCAACTAGAGGAAGTTAATATGGAAATCGTTATGTTCTATTGAATAATGCTTCAAGAGATTTGAATCAAATTCTAATGCATTTTCAATGTTGGGTGTTAATTAAAGCTATATTCACAAACCATATTACTTGTAGTTGAGAAAAAAAAAATCAAAAGAGTACATAGTGGTGGCGGTATCTCTAAAATATTGAAAGGGATTCAAAGTTAAATGATGTTTCTTAATCTAAAGAGAGGTTATGGTTGAGATGGATAAATAAGACTAATGACGACATGAGAGTTGTACTAAATTTAGTCAAGGCTCAAGATATGATACCTGTGATTTTGTTTTTGAAAATTTATCACTTACGTTAAAGGACAAGAATGTTTTTCTAATTTTATAAACCATGGATTGGGTTGTGGTTTTTAAGAGTCTTTAATTACAAAAAATAAACCTTTTGAGGCATTTTCAATTAAGATTATGATGTGGTCTACAATTATAAAAAGTATGCCTTATAAGTCATTTTCTCATAGATTATTGAAAAAAAGAAACTTATACTTGGCAATCTTATCGAGATTAGAAGGGTATTTGAAGGACTCAACAGATCAGAGCACTCTATCTTTATCGAGATTAGAGAATTGTTGTGGAGGATGGGTTCAACTTGTAATTTGTTTAGGGATTTGGGTTTTGACACTTTCATGGTGTCTTGATATTCCTTGGTATAGGAATGTTTCTCTTTGTTTTTTGTTTCATTTTCTTTCCTTAATAAACATTTTCGTGTTTGACCAAAAAAAATAAAATAATTGGCAAGCTTATGAGAATTTTTGCATTTTTTTAGTTGTTTAGAGAACTACCATTTACACTATTAGTTAATACCGATTAGTGGCCTCTATCAAACAACAAAAATGCTAGAAAACCATGTTTCAGCAACCTTCAAACAATGTACTTTATGGTTAACGAACTCCTCCAAAATAGAGTTTTAGTCATTCAATTCTTGTATTATATAAACATATTTCTTCATTCTCTCATATTCATGGTTCTCTTTTAGAATTTCAATAACAAGAACAAATAAATATTACTCAATAATGGCAAGCAAAAGCATACCAAGCTTTCCACATTGTTGCGAGGATATGTGTTGTAAGTTGAGGGAAAAGCCTATTGTGATACTTGTCGTGACTCCTTTAACCAGCTAGATTTCACAACTTGTTGATGGGTATATTTAATATTAAAAAAATTTAACAAAACAAATCTTTTATAATTTTTGTTTTCATTGAAGATTATTATTGGGTTGATTTGTTATTATAAAAAATATATACATATAATGTCGTGTAGGTGCTAAAGTGAAGCCAGAGTGTGGAGATCATGCAAAAGGAGTTATCAAATACTTGGAAGAGGATGTAACTAACGCGGAAGGTAGCTACAAGATTCCAGTACAAGGAGAACATAAGGAGAAGATATGTGAGATGGTTTTGCTAAACAATTCTCGTCTTGAGTGCGTTGAGACTCTTCCAACCCATAATTGTGCACATGTACTCAACTACTCATCACTGCTAACAATGGCATGGCTGATAAGTCTCGTTATACCAACCCCTTAGGCTACTTCCCAAAAAATACTCTTTCTGACTGCCCTAAGGTTCTCAAGACAATGGGACTGACACTAATGCTATGGCTCCTTCAAACAATTAAGTTCCTTATTTAGGCAAATTACTTATGTTACACCAACTTCACAATTTAATTAAAAAATGTTTAGATGCGAGGAGGGATTCCGATCTTTACAAATCTGGGAATGAATGTTGAGCGTTAAGATAGTTAGGTTATTACTTAATGATAAGTGAATTCTACGTTGAATAAATTTTAATAGGTAGTAATTGTTATTTTCAGATATTTAAGTTGACAAATGCGTATATGGGAAAACATAGGATGTATAGTAATATATATCTGAAGTATATGGTTAATTTTGTTAACCCACGTCTATTTCATACCACAATATATTCTTAGTTCATCCTTGATATATCTCTCACTTAATTAATGTATCAGATATATATTTCATTTAAAAAATATTTAAATATTTCAAGGTATCTTAATTTATCACTATATATTGGTTGATTTGGTTAAGATCGTAATCCAGACATGTTTGTAAACGAAATGCTAAGAAAATCACAATATATTGGTTGATTTTGATAAGATCGTAATCTAGACATGAGTGTAAACCAAATGCTAAGTACATCGATCACCAGATGGATTGTGATTTCAAAAAATCTCACCAAAATTTCCGCTATTTTAAATTAACGAAAAGAAGAACAGCGAATGTCATATCTTCAGATTTTTGTCAATAATTGCTATAAATTCACGACACTTTTCGAGGTACTATAGCAAAATACTTCGAATGAATGTCACTTATCATTAAAGAAACTTCAGATAGTTCTTTGAAAAAAAAAAGCATTTGCACAAATAAGAGGGCGATACGCAGTTACCTCTGATTAACTTTTTTCTATAGTACTAAGGATCCATCCAAACTGTTGCACAAAAGAGTATTTCGAATGAATGTCACTTATATTTTACTAGAGAGCTTTGAATGCAAAATACTTCGACACCGTCATTATTTATCTACTTACATATTTATTTATTTATTTATGTTAACAGTGCATTCAGTTGGAAGCAATTGAACATGATTCGTTTTAAGTCAGTGTTTCCAGTTTAATTTCTTTGTCTATAATTTGGACCTCTGCCCTATTGTCTCCCTAATATCAATTTGTTCGTGGCAAGGAATTAAAACAGAAACATGCATGCATGTTGGATGTATGATTGTAAACTTATCTATAAACAGATTAAACTATTAATAATATTTCATATTTAATCAACAAAGAGGTTACTATACTAATAATAATTCATTAAATAACACAAACACTAAACACCATTACAACACAATTCACTACTAGTAAGCCATAAATGACTTACTTCCAACATTAATAACAACAAATACAAACACACAATTCCTCCATTTTATTCACCATCATTACATTACATGTTTCCAGTTCTATTAGTTCCTTAAGTTTATGTAATTAATGGCCACCACATTTGCAGTCCACGCAACTGCAGCTTGCACCACACTTGCATTTCCCATCGTTCTCAGATGCTGAGACCTCAGCAACTCCGTCGTAGTAGCTGCAAATGTTATTAGTAAGTCATATGGTTATTTAGCTGGTCGTTCACTAGCTTAAACTTTTGTATATACAGGCCATATGTAACAAACTTCTGTATTTTCCACAAAAGAAATAATACAAGTTTTCCTGTAGAAATTAAAGTAAGTACCTCTTCTTGGTCTCAATGATTTCGACCCCGTAGCTGTTTCCCTTCTTCCTCCAATCCCACGCATCTTGATTAATCCATTTTACGGTCATTTAAGCACACAGATATTCCAATTCATTTAGATTATGAATGTTTTCCTGCTAATATGAAGTATATATAATAAGCGATATGTACGTAGTATATCAGTAGTGTTTAAGCTACTGTCTTTTGATATTCAATTAATCCAATAAATCATATAAAAAAATATCAACTATATTGGTCTTTCCTGATTTTAAAATCGGAGTTGATTGAAAAAAAATATCTATATTATTTTAACTAAGCTATAGAGATCTTGGAAATTTATTGAGAATAGAAGATATATAATACTGATCAGATGATTTGTAATTGAAAGTCACGATTCAAAACATCTATATATATATATATATATATATATATATATTATTCACAAGCGAAACATGTTAGTCAGATGAATTGGACGATACTAGTTTATAGGCTTAAGAAGAAGGAAGAAAATAATTACTAGTATAGAGAAAATACACACACACACTGGGACTTGTCAGCACAGTCACAGTTGCCACAGCTCGACATGTTGAATGATCTTGAGAAGAAAATTACGATTGCTTGTTGTTCTTAAGTTTATACTATGAGTTGATTTTTGAGTATAGTATGGGGTGGTGGTATTTATAGGCAGATCGATCGAGTAGAGAGGTGGGGTGTGAGCATGGGTGGTGCATGTGGGACATACAAAGATGAGTTCACAATGCTCATAGGCCAACTTAGATGGTGCACTTCAAGTTGATGCTCAGCGAATGAAAAGTTGAAAAGTGAAAGTTTTTGTTCAAGGTACATTTGTCCAAGTTGATTTGATTTTTGTACTATTAGTATAATTGGGGTTTTGGGTTTTTGTGGTTCAATATTGATTGTGGATTGGGTTCTTGATTTTAATCTCTGAATTAAGTTGGGGTTAAACAGTTGTTTGGGCTTTGGGGTTATTGTGTTGTTAGACTGGGCTGTGTGATTCTCTTTTGGTTTGGAACTCTGGATTTGCTGAAATTTGCTGCATTGTAGATTCCTAGACCGAGTACGTTAGGGCTTGGGGGTTTTTCTTTTCTTGTTGAATGAATGAATGAAAGCCGCCGCGGAGAAATATTAATTCGAAGTGAACCCTTCACGCGGAGAACGCCGCCGCTCTGAGATCTGAAAGCCGCCGCTCTGAGGAAGAAAGCCATCGCGACACAGGCTTAGAGGAAGAAAGGGGACGCTCTGAGGAAGAAAACAGACGCCGATCTGGGACACAGGCTTCCGCAGCATCTGGGACGCTCTGGCCGTCGCCGTGCTCACGGCTACTCTCGTTCGTCTGAGCGCAGAGATTCAGCGAGAGAGGGGTCTGCGAAGCACAGATCAGGCTGAG
>QNQO01001898.1:0-189046 GCA_003290165.1 Berberis thunbergii
ACTCTGGGCAAGATGTGCCATGAAACATATTCGTATGCCGTTCAACTGTGACGGCTGATGAACATATGGAAAACATGTAGTGCTTTGGTTCCCATAACACACAAACACACACCGATAACGGTTCGCCGCGAGCTCTAACATATCTGGTTCGAGCAACCAATTTCGTTGGTCATGCATACATTGCCTTCTGGAACTATCAAAGCATTCTTGACCGTCATCACCCACGCTCGTGCCACATTCCAACCCACAACTCTTTGTTTGTTTCTAGCTCCACTAGTAGCTCATTCCTTACCTGTTTCCAAACCATTTTCCTTGTCGTAATTTAAAAAATTAAGCTATGCATCGGAATCCACAATTCCCATCAGCAAGTACATCCTCAGTGCTATCAACATAATCGTGAATCCATGACGGAATTTGCTTCATGAACAACTCATTTTGCTTTGGCTTAAAAACACTTTGTTGACTTTTATCTCATCTGTGTCTTAGTGAACTCATGACTAGATTGGTCCATTTTAGTTGAATTTTCATGCTTAGACAATTTCTTCTTTTTTAGGTCCCCCCTTATCCGCCACAAGTTCGGATGGTTCGATCATTAGAGTTGAATCCAGAGAATTCAATTTTGGAAGCTTCCTCTTCAACGACAACTTTTTATCATGGGTGCATTCATAACTGGTTCGAAACACACATTCGCACTTAACAAAGTCATTACCCACATATTCATACCTTCGAATTTTTGATTTACACCCAACACTTTTGCACTTCAATGTTAACCTAGATTTAGTTGTTTTAAAAGGTTTGCCTTCAGTTTTTTTTCTTATCGCCAAATCGGAAAGGGCATGCCTGAATGCATGCAAACTCGCATCAGTATTTGATGGGGCCAATGGTTGTTCCCTGATATAAAATTTACTTTTAGTAAATCAAATCTCAAGTTAGAAATGCTAGCTACAGTAATCAGGCAAAGCAATATGGTTTGAACTCACATAGTTTGCACAAAATTTCCACAATGATTCATTTCGTTGGAGGATCTACACACCGCCACCACCTATGGTTTCTTTCTCAACGTTAGGCGAACCATGTGTTTCCCTGTCAGAAAGAAAGAAGTGGACAGTCAATGGAATCAGTCCATTTATAGGTGAGAGTTTACTAAATAATTGGTTGAGAAATGTTCATACCTTTGATGAGTGTTTATTACTGATGGTTGTTGTTTGATGATATATGCCATGAGAAATTCAGACTGGCCCAGTATTGAACTTAAGGATTCATCGTCATCCACGTCAATGGCAATTTGGATCTCCTTGTCCAAATAAACTCTACACTTGATCGTGAACTCTGAATCATCTGGTTGTAATCCTAACATGGCTTGTATCTTTTCTTTGAATTCATTGAAGCCAATGGTCTTTGAAACTTTACTTAATTTCTTCTTTCCCCCAACATAATCAGCATTTTTATTCTCGTTAATTAGATCTCCATCATAAAAGCAAATTAACCGAATACTGGCAGTCCCCATCATAATCTCTAAAAGAAACTGAAGAACAATAATTTAGCTAGCTGGTCTCATATCCTTGAGAACATATAACCAGGAAAGAAGTTGACTAAACACATAATTTACAATTTGTGTGATAATAAACACAGGGTTCAGAAACAAAGATCAAGTAAACATAGATTTCAAATAAAGATTGAATCATTTACCTGCCTCAATTGGAGAAAACTGCTTCTCCTATGAGCTGATTCTGCTGGTAGAGAGAAAAAAGGATAGGGATCCAACAAACAAATGGTTCTTCCAACTCTTTCAGAGTTGAGTTGAGAAGCAAAGTAAAGCAGACCAAGACTATCATATATATAAAAATAATAATTACTTTTCCAAAATTGGTTTCATGTGTTCACACTTGAGATACATTGCGGGCCATATTGGGAGTCTAATTGGAAATTGTTTATATCCAAATGCTACCTACCATCCTTATATGGACATCTTCCCTTACTCGTGTGGAGATCCCATCTTTTTAAACATTTCAAGTGCCTTATATGGATATTCTTTCTTTTTCATTTTCCTCATCTTCCCTTCCCTTACGCATGTGATCTTTTTAAACATTTCAAGTGACTTATATGGATGTTCTTTTCATTTTCCTCGTCTTCCCTTACTCATGTGGAGATCCCATCTCGATGCATGCTTAGCTTCTATTGTTGTTTGAACATTTCAAGCCCTTTAAAAATGTTTTTTTAGTTGAATTGGATTATTATTGAGTGGTAGACGTCTCATTTTTAAGACTTAAAAAAACTAGCTATTACAGAATGACCAATTTCGATGGACCTCTATTGTTGATGGTAATTTATTTCCATCACCACCTATCCCTCAAAACACTTGCCAGCCTGGTGACCATTGCAATGTGAAGCAGACACAAGTTACACAATTCCAAAAGACAAACAACCCCAAACACTAAAAACCCAATTTTCTTCAACCCCAGACACAAAAATGGCTACCAAAGCAATGGAAGTGGCGAAGGGATTGGACTTGAAAAGGTACATGGGAAGGTGGTATGAAATGAACACAAGGGGCTACTTACACTCTTAATGAGGATGGGACTCTTAATTTTGCTGTTTAATGGGTTATTTTATTGAATTTTGGTGTTTTTTTTATTTTATTTTATATATTATAGGTTTTCAATGGGATTGAGAGTTTCTTACCAAACAGAAAGTTACCGCATTGATGCTCACAATAATGTTGAAGGCATCTCACGAACAATAGACCCTAATTACTTTTGGCACTCATTAGTTCTAAGATTAAATTTTAGTATTTGCATTGCAAGAAAATGAGTAGTTTGCACATTTAGGAAATTATTTGATAATAATTACTTCAGCGTTGATATTAGCATGTAGAAATTAATTGAGAAGTGGTCATTAGGCCGGCATGGTGTAAGGTGGTAACATGTTTCGTTGGCTGCCAAATTGGTGAGTTTCACATGATATAGAATGATAGAATCTATTGAGTTCCACATAATAATAATTTTTTAAAATATGAACTTTGTTAAGAAATATAGTCCAACATTTAAACGTGATAGGTTTCTGCAAAAGAATTCAGAATGTTTTATCCCGAAAAAGAGTTACTGCAAAAGAATAAAGAATGTTTTATTCCGTAAAATAATGCGTGATCTCATAACATGAAGATGCGAAGGTTATGCATTTTAATTTCATATCCGCTTTACATACATCTTACAAAACACAAAATTTTTATAACCGCCCACAAAGGAATGCATTTGCATTATTTACGTGATACCAAGTGGAGCCTTAGTGTGGTAATAATGGGTAGGGCAAGGAAAGTGATTTTACTCAAATTGCTGAATAAGCATTCAGCCTTGCATAAACTTTTTATCTCGTTGTTTTCATTTGTATGGCTGAGGTGTGAATATCTATAACTAAAATTTTTCTTTTGCAAGTACAACCAAGGATTGTGATTTCATTTTTCGAGTTAATTTCGGTTTCCTGATTTTAATAAATATTTCGATGTGTAAAAAAAATGTCGAGGATAAATGAAATTTATAATGAATTTTGATGGAATATTAAATATGTGAAAAAATAATATTCAAGTACTAAATGTATTAAAGACATTAAATGAAATCAAAATACCTATAATTAAAAAATCAATGAGTAGTTCAAAAAATCAATATATAGGTAGAAGAAATGATAATTAGGAAATTAAGGAGTGGTTTCAAAAATTAAAAAATAATTAGAATAAATTACAATTAGAAGAAAAAAAGCTCAAAATCCCGAAATTTTTACCAAAATATGTAAATTTCAATAACTGATTTTTGTATTTTTACGAATAAATGAAATTTATGAAAAAACTTTGAAATTTACGTAAGAATCTTGAAAATTTTCAAAAAAAAACTCTGAAAAAATTTAATTTTCTTTGGCTCTTTTTTTTTGTAATTTAAAAAAAAAAAAAGGCAAATTTTCATATAATTTCGTGAAATCACAATCCTTGAGTGCAACAAATGAAACTTCCACAGTCAAGGTGTACCGACTGAGTTGGTAGAGGTGTGGCGGATACATCATGGATTTGAACACGGCCAGTGGCATGAGGTGTCATGCCTCGATTTTTTTGAACAACATAAATTAATAGATTGTTCAAAAACCAAGGCACGACAGTAATAAATTAAATAGTACAGTTATAAGGCAGAAAACAAATTAATAATCTTCCTATAAAAATGAGGTACACAAAAAAATAAAAATTACATAACTAAATTTTCACATAAATATCTGACAAAAACTAAACATTTATTTGCCCCCTGCTTTAAAAAAACACAAAGCCTTCCACAATCCACACTTATTTGCCCCCTATTTTTTTACCTATGGTGCATCCATCGTAAACCTTGTCAGATGCTTGGGATGCGTACATAAGTTGTTTGGTGCTGCCACGTGCCACCTTTGCTCCTGCCTATAGGAGATGGATGTATAAATTTGCTTGCTCTGGGCAGTGTCACTCCCATCCCTCGCTCCCTTTCCCTCGCTGGTTTCCTCGCCCCCTAGAATTTCAGGGCCTGCCTCACTGCCTGCCTTTATCAGTGGCCCCCTCCTCCTTGATGGAGATGCTCTGATTTAAGGGTGTGTTTGGTTCCATGGAAACATTTCAGGTGAATGAAACGTAAGAGGCTTCGATGATTCATGGAAGGGTTGGGTGTCTTTGTGTGAGAGGGTTTGTTGCCCCCTTTCTTCAATCGAAGCCAATGAGTCGTTTCATTCAATAAACAAATCCTCTCTTATTGTTTTTTCTTCTTCTTTTACAGACTGTGATGATGTTTGGGGTTTGAAGAAAAACTCAGATGAGGGAAAAGAAAAACTCAGATGGGTGGTTAAAGCTTTCCTTCTTTGAGACCACTAAAACCTGAGCCTCCTATGTTACTAATACAATTATTATTTTTTTAATTTTAATTTTAATTTGTTTTTAAGTTTAGGGTTTCAAATATTGTAAATTATCTTATGTTCTTCATGAACCCTTGATCTCTGTTATTTTAGGTTTGGGTTTTTGGGTTCCAGTTCCATGTTGGGTTTTTTTATTATTTTTTTTTGGGTTTAAGTTTGTCAAAATGCTACGTTGGTCATGGCAACTTCTACTGTCCAAGGCATTTGGTCATTTGGAGTTCATGGCAACTTCTACTACCCAGGGCATTTGGTCTAGTGGTATGATTCTCGCTTTGGGTGCGAGAGGTCCCGAGTTCGATTCTCGGAATGCCCCTTTTTATATATTTTTATGCCTATAAAATGCTCTCATCTTTGATTAATTTGGTGTGCAGGTCTTTTGAACTTATTTTTTGTTGGTGGTCTTCATTTTCAGTGAGATTTGTGGCACTTACAGGTTGGTGTATATTGAGTGAGATGAGTTATAATTCATAGCTTGAATCATCGGCTTTGTTATGCCCATTACTGATCTCATCTGTTCTTATGATTTTGTGATAGACGGTGTGTCTAAACAAGGAATAAGGATTTAGGATGTACTTGTTAGGATTTTAGTCTACATTTTGGTTTGATACAGAGTGCTTTACAATTACATCCTTCGCTTATGCAAAATTCGACCGAAATGGATTCCCGAATTGATGTATGCTCTATTACACTTTATATCTCACCAAAGTATTTTATGGTTTTTCTCCACAAATATAAGAAGGATATACTATTAGGATTTTAGCTACATTTGGTTTGATGCAGGGTGCTTTACAATTAAATCCTTGGCTTATGCAATATTCGATAGAAATGGATTCGTGAAATGATGTATGCTCTATTACACTTTATAGCTCACCAAAGTATTTTATGTTTTTCCTCCACAAATATAAGAAGTTTTGTTAGGTAAGGAATAAGTGAGTCTTTACTATGAGTCTAGGGTTTTGGTTCGATCGAGGATGAAATGAGTGATTTTTTATTTTATGTATTAGAACAAAACATTAAAACAGCGTTATTGAAAAAATGTTATCTTAATAACGGTCGTTATATTGGAGCTTTGATACTAAAACGTGAGAATGTTATAACGTAACGGTTCACCCCGATTAAGCGTTATATCGGTGTTTTAACTACACAACTCATTTTCATAGAAGCTAGATAACATTTAAAATCCTGTGGAGTTGCAGTGTGTTAAGTAATATAAGAGATTACTTCATTTCCTTACTTGAAATCAAATGATACATGGGCTTTAAATAGGACTCACATATACACACACTGACAGCTAGATACACACTACACACACAACTAGATACACACTACACACTGACAGCTAGATACACTATAACACTCCCCCTCAAGCTGGAGCATAAATGTTAATCATGCCCAGCTTGTTACAAAGATAGTTAACCCGAACCCCATTTAAAGCTTTCGTGAAGATGTCCCCTAGTTGTTCTCCAGTTTTCACATATCCAGTAGAAATCAAGCCTTGTTGAATTTTCTCACGAATGAAATGACAATCAATTTCAATGTGCTTAGTCCGTTCATGAAACACAGGATTAGAAGCAATATGAAGAGCAGCTTGGTTATCACACCACAATTTCGCTGGTACTGTAGCTTTAAGGCCTACTTCAGTCAAGAGCTGATATATCCACATTATCTCACACGCAGACTGTGCCATAGCCCTATATTCAGACTCTGCACTGGATCGTGACACAACTGTTTGCTTCTTACTCTTCCATGAAACCAAATTCCCACCAACAAAGATACAATAACCTGAAGTGGATCTTCTATCCATTTTGGAACCTGCCCAATCAGCATCTGAGAAACATTCAATATGAGTGTGCCCGTGATTTTCATACACGATACCTCGTCCTGGTGCTCCTTTCAAGTAATCCAAAATCTGCTTTAACGCTGCCCAATGATGAATTGTCGGAGATGACAGAAACTGACTGACAACACTGACTGAGTATGCAATATCTGGACGAGTCACGGTAAGGTAATTCAACTTCCCAACCAACCTTCGATATCTTTCAGGATCTGCAAATGGTTCCCCAACATCGGTAAGTTGCACATTTGGAGGCATAGGAGCACTACAGGGCTTTGCTCCCAATTTACCTGTCTCAGTTAATAGGTCAAGAACATATTTTCTCTGAGATAGAAAGATACCTCGTTTACTCCGAGTGACCTCAACTCCTAAGAAATACTTTAACTCTCCCAAATCCTTCGTGTGAAATTGAGTATGAAGGAAAGATTTAAGAGATGAGATTCCTCTCGTATCATTCCCAGTAATACAATGTCATCCACATATACCACTAACAGAATGATACCAGTTGCTGATCGTTTGTAGAATACAGAATGGTCAGACTTGCTTTTCATCATACCAAATTTCTCAACAGCCTGACTAAACTTTCCAAACCAAGCACGAGGACTCTGTTTCAAACCATATAAAGATTTTCGAAGACGACAAACTCGCCCTGACTCCCCCTGAGCAACAAAACCAGGAGGTTGCGCCATATACACCTCCTCCTGAAGAAAAGCATTCTTGATATCAAGCTGATGTAAAGGCCAATGATGGGAAGCAGCCATGGAAATGAATAACCGAACAGAGGTCAACTTTGCAACAGGAGAAAAAGTGTCAGAGTAATCCACCCCATAGGTTTGAGCATAGCCCTTAGCAACAAGACGTGCTTTCAATCGAGCGACTGACCCATCCGGATTGACCTTAACTGCGAAGACCCATTTGCACCCGATAGCCCTTTTTCCTGAAGGTAAATCGACCAAGTCCCAAGTACCATTGTCATCTAAAGCATTCATCTCCTCTATCATTGCATTCTGCCAACCAGGATGAGATATGGCTTCACGGACAGTTTTAGGAATAGAGGTAGAATCAAGGGAAGCAATAAAAGAACACGAGGAAGGCGACAAATTAGTATAAGAAACAAATGAAGAAATAGGATAAGCACACTGTCGTTTACCTTTCCGTAAGGCAATTGGAAGATCATTGTTCGGGACCGGTTCTGATGACGAAGGATCAGGTGCAGGACATGAATCAAGAGGTTGACGCCTGGAGTAAACCTGAATAATAGGAGGCTGGACTGGAGCTGGGTCCGAGACAGGAGCTGGTGCGGAGACAGGTGTTGAGGACGTGATAGAATAGACCAACAAATCATCCTCCTCCCCCATGTGAGTGGGAATGGGCAAAGATGGAAAATAAGGTGTGTCTTCCAAGAAGGTAACATCAATTGAGACCAGATACTTGTGAAGAGTGGGACAATAACATCGATAACCTTTCTGAAGACGAGAATAACCAAGGAAGACACATTTTAAAGACTTGGGATCTAATTTAGTGACATGCGGACGAACATCCCGAACAAAACAAGTGCTACCAAATATCTTCGGGTCAATAGGAAACAATGACTTATCGGGAAAAAGGATTTTGTAAGGTATCTCACCATGAAGAACAGAGGAAGGCATGCGATTAATGAGAAAACATGCTGTAGAGACGGCATCGGCCCAAAAAGATTTAGGAACATGCATTTGAAATAATAGAGCTCGTGCTGTTTCAAGAAGATGTCTGTTTTTACGTTCTGCCACACCATTTTGGGATGGGGTATCAACACATGAAGTTTCATGAAGTATGCCATTCTGAGTCATATAAGACTGAAATAAAGCTTGTGTATACTCTTTAGCATTATCACTTCGCAAGGTGCGAATGGAAACATTAAATTGAGTTTTAATTTCAGCACAAAACGCACAAAACAGGGAATACAACTCAGAACGTTTTTTCATCAAGTATAACCAAGTAACACGAGAATAATCATCCACAAATGTAACAAAATACTTAAACTCAGGTTTAGACAAAATAGGACAAGGACCCCAAACATCAGAATGAACTAATGCAAAAGGAACACTAGCACGTTTATTGACTCTAGGACTCGAACTAAGACGATGATGTTTTGCAAACTGACATGACTCACAATTTAATGAAGACACCTTATGATATTGAGGACAAAGCTGTTTGAGCAGAGGGAGAGACGGATGACCTAACCTACAATGAGACTCGAAAGGAGACATGACACTGGAGCAAGCAACATAATTCGGCATCGGTGTATCAAGAATGTAGAGGCCTCCTCCAGACACATGTCCTTTACCAATAATCTTCTTCGTCATAAGATCCTGAACTAAACAATGATCAGGGTAAAATGAGACACAACAGTTAAGATGACGAGTAAGTTGGCTTACAGAGAGCAAATTAAAGGATAAATTAGGTAAATGTAAGACAGAGGACAGAGATAGCGAAGGGGTAGGATTGATGGTGCCAGACCCGCGAACACAAGATGGTGACCCATCGGCTAAAGTGACGGTAGAAGTATAAGCATTTGATTGAAACGAAGAAAATAGACTAGAATTACCTGTCATATGATCTGTGGCGCCAGAATCAATGACCCACGGGGAGGATGATGAGAGAAGACAAACATCGGGTTTACCTGAATCGGCACTCGCTGTGACAGAAGTAGAGGAAGACTTGAGTGATTCCTGATACTTTGAGAACTGGGCATACTCATCAGCAGAGATAAGGACTGATTTGGCAGAAGCATCAGAAGTGATCGCAACATGAGCTGAATGTTTTTGCCGGTTTTTAAACTGCAGCTTTCTACAATCAAACTTGGTATGGCCAGGATTCTTACAATAGTTGCAAATAAAAATGTTAGAATCTGGGGTGCGAGGTTCAAGCCCGTGTGAGCTGCCTCCTTTGTGTCCACTGTAATTAGACGGTCTCCCAGGCATATAGCTCCGATTTCGACCCATCAAAGCACCAAAATTAAGAGAAATCAGGAAAGAGATAACTTTTAGATTCCAAATTCACAAACAAACAAACCCCAACACTCAAACCCCAAATTGAGAGGAAGTGAACAGTAGAGCCCAATCAAAAAACCAGAGAAGCCCAAATGGAGATATCAAACCCAGAACCAGAGCCTAAACACTCCCAAATTGAGATATCAACCCCAAATTAAGGTCAAATAGGGTTGTTCAAAGATACCCCAAACAAATTCTACCCCAAAAGTCGATCGAATGGATCGAATGGAAGAATCGACTGGAAGAAAGTCTACTGGAAGCGACGATGGCTGGAGGAGGCGACTGGCTGCGTCGGCTGGTGGTGTCGACTGGTGATGTCGACTGGAGGTGTCGACTGATGTCGACTGGAGGTGTCGACTGGAGAAGAGGCGATGGCTGGAAGTGTCGACTGGAGGAGGCGATCGACTGGAGCAGTCGACTGGATGAGTCGATTGGAGGAGTCGACTGGCTGGATCAGTCGATCGGACGGCTGGATCGACTGGATGAGTCGATCGACTGCGTTGGCTGGATCGACTGGAGGAGTCGATCGGAGGGTTGGATCGACTGGAGGACTGGATTGACTGGCTGGATCGATTGGAGGTCTGGAGGACTGGATCGACTGGCTCGACTGGAGGACTGGATCGACTGGCTGGATCGATTGGAGGTCTGGAGGACTGGATCGACTGGCTGGATCGATTTGAGAACCAAATTGCAAAGTGCAAATTTCGAAGGATCGAACGGAGAACCAAATTGCAAACTTCGAATGGTAAGCCTTAACTTCAAACTTCGAATTTAATCTCTTCGAATATTATTGCTCTGATACCATGTTAAGTAATATAAGAGATTACTTCATTTCCTTACTTGAAATCAAATGATACATGGGCTTTAAATAGGACTCACATATACACACACTGACAGCTAGATACACACTACACACACAGCTAGATACACACTACACACTGACAGCTAGATACACACTATAACACAGTGGTTGTGTCTTTTCACCATGTTGGAGAACACCTGTGTACCACAAAAATAACTCGTAGGAGTTTATATGTCAACTATAAAGGAAAAGTAGATCGATATATGGTCTTCGTCAGGAAAAGATATATGTTCTTCGTTGAATAGGTGGATATATATTTATTTTGGTCTTTGTTTCTGTTTGATGTGTAATACATATGAACGAAAGACGAACATTTTACTAAATGAAAAAACTCTGTCATATTTGTATTCTTGATGATGGATCTTCGTGATTGTGTTTAGAATTTTTGATTAGAGTTCCGTGTTTGGTTCTCAACTTCAGTTAGAGTTTCAAAATGCTAGAACAACTTTGTACAATTGGATGGCTATTTGTTAGCTGCCATCTTAGGGCATTTGGTTTAGTGTTATGATTCTCGCATTTGGTCTAGTGGTATGATTCTTGCTTTGCGTGCGAGAGGTCCTGAGTTTGATTCTTGGAATGACACCCCCCCCTTTATGAAGGAATCTTATATTGTATTCAATTCCTTAAAAAAACACGCTCTCATCTTTGACTAGATTTGGTGTGCTGCTCTCTCAAAATGATCTCTCTTCTTTGACTGGATTGGTGTGCATCTCTCTCAAACTTGATTTTTGTTCAGGCCTATCCATTGAAGATGCTACACACTATCTTTTTTCTGAGACTTGGTGTCTTCATTTTCAATCATATTTGGGACATTATTCTCATTTCACATCACTAAAGATATAATAACAATTCTTTTCAGGCAAGCTTTCTCATGGTTGTGTATACTTGATTTGATGAATTATATTCATAGCTTGAATGTTTGGCTTGTTCAGCTCATTACTAATCTCATATGTTGTTAGGATGTTGTGCTGGATTGTGTGCCTACACAAGGAATACTGATTTATGACGTTACTTTGCAGGATTGTGGCATTGCACAATTAGTTTTGGTTCAAAACAAGGTACTTCACAATTTTATCATTGTCTTGATCAATATTATGTAATAGATTTGTGAATTGATATGTCTATTATGGTTCTTGTTTTTACCAAAGCAATTTTCTGGTTTTCTCCACCAATATACAAATTTTTGTTAAATAAGGTATAAGAATCACTCCAGAAATAAATAGGCAGCGAGTCTGCAAGAATTAGGAGATGATAGCAAGTACCATTAGTACCTTAACAAACTTTGCCTTGAGAAAATACTAGTTAACTCAGCTGGGGTTGTTCCCATGAAGAGTCCTTCGTGTGTTGATTTTTCGAAGACAACCTAATTTGACTAGCAATGATCTTGGTTATGCAACTGAGTCGTTTTTGCAAATCCGTCTACTCACTAAGCCTTTGGTAGCGTTCTTTTTAAAACTGAATGAGTCTTGCATTTCATGTTTCTATCGCCACCATTTGGAAATGAGCCTCGTACTCTATGTAGGTAAGGAATAGCAAGACTTGGGTTCATTTTGATTGATGCTAGAAAGTATGTAAATCCTGTGGAGTCAGTCACGTTGTGTCAGACACTTGCAAACAGATCATTGAAAAACATTTTACTTGGTGGAACTCCAATTATTACTGAAATTATGATATTATTTAATAATATAACTTCCTGGATCGTTGATTTTGACCTAAGCAAATTAAGAATTGAATAAATATTTCTGTATAAATAAATAAAAAATCAACTTTTCTTTATTTTTGTAAATAATCGATGTGAGTTGATTGTCTTGTCTATCCATGCCATGTCAGATTTTCTTGTTGACATGTTTCTGCCGTGTCGTGTAGGTTCCTACTATTTTGAGAGGATTTCAACATGTAAATTTCGTGTTATGACCGTGTCCATGTCCATGATTCCAATCATAGAAAGGTGTCGTTTGTTATGTCCATGTCTAGACACCTTATAAAAGGATGAGTATTCACTTCCTCTCTCAGACAAAGAGTAAGCAAATCATTATGTAGTTTATCGTTTCCCTCTGTAAAAGAATGATGAAGATAGTTCAGCAATATTCCCCAACCCAAATGCACTATACAAACACAAGTTCTCATAGGTTCAGTGATTTACGAAATGTTGGATTCCATTCAAAGATGTGAACATCCCAGAGACCTGGCAATAGGGTGGATCTCTTCTCACATGTTGCAAAATTTGGAGCTGAGCCGGCTATATTCATGTGAGTATATATATTTTTCCAATCATCTATAATTCATATTGAAATAAATATAATTTAATAATTCATCTCACTTTTGGATCTGTGGGTATATGCATGTCGGTATATATATGCATCAGAGACCAAACTTAATTTGTAGATACTTCAAATTGAAAATCTGAAATTTATTGTCATGATCTTCTTGTTAAAGCCTTGATTTCAAAGATCAGCTTCACTAACAGTATGATTTATGGGGTAGGAATAGGATAAGGTCACACTTCCTGTTGAGTTTCATCTATATTGTCCTCTTCTTGTTTTACTCTTTTATTTTCCCTTCAGTTCATCCAATTACCGAAATGGTTGGGAAAAAAAGTAGCCTAGTGGAAGAGCAATCTTTTGATTGAGGTTGTTGATTAACCTCCAATGCGAGCTGCCATGGCCAGCATTATGATTTGCCACATTCCACTTTCTACTCTCGTCATGTTTGTGGAAAGTAAGCTGTTAGGAGGTTCCTTTATATTGGGTGATTTGAATCCATTGAGTTCCACACATTGGATTGGACCTTCTTCAATGCATTCCTCAACTTTTTGGGTCTGCAATGCATTCCCAATGAGTTGGGTGTTAGAAATTTTAAGCAAATGAACTTAACATTTGGATAGTGATTGAAGCTGATTATGACTATAGGGAACCTCCGAGCTTAGGGATTCTCTCCTTTAGCCGCTCCACCTACAGTACGGCCACCTAAACGCTGGATTGAGTGTGCCTAGTATAGCGTATGGGGTAGGATAAATAACGACTCCTGATTTGAACATTGCAAATTGAAATGCACATTTAGATTGAAAGTTGTCAATGTTGGGTTTCAGTGCTTTTGGGTTTTGCTAGTAGGTTTTTGTGCTTTTATTTTTTCTCTGAGATGTAATACCCTGAGATGTAATACCCTGCTCTCTTCTTGCATCACTTCTACTTAGCCCCAAACTAATGAGTGGAAATATAGCAATTATTATTTACCTTTGTCAATGTAAGTTTTAGCTGCACCATTCTTCATGAGGTACTCCTGATTTCTCCATGAATTAGTCGAGTGAATTAGGGATTAGATGCATCAGCTGGCCTCCATGTAGGACATATAAATTTGCTTGGTTGTGTTATCTTCGTCAAATCATATCAAATCATTTGGTGATGGACAGGGTCATCAAATCAAAAGGAATATCTTGTGGTGGAAAGAGCTTTCACAAGAGCATCAACTGGAGGTGGCACGTAAATGCAGTGCAGAGAAGAAGGACGAAAGAAGAAAGAAGAAGATTGAGAAGATACCTTGCTAAAGAACACACTGATTGAGAGAACCGAACTGAAGAAGAACATGAAATCGTTTCGTGTTGATTTCAGAGCCGAAGAACAGATTTCTTTCCCTCCTTCTAGGTAAGATTCTTCTTCTTCTTCATTCAGATCTGTTTTAGATTTTTTTTTTGGTTGATCTCTTCTTATTTTTTGTTGATTTCATTCTTCGATTCGGTGATTTATGCATTTTTGAAAAAAAAAATTAGGCTTCGGTGATTTATATCGAAGATCCACAAGTATTTCCTGATAGCAATAACATAATCCACAAATATTATCTACTGGAATGTGATCTTTGTTGAGTTCATCTATTGTGGGAAGGACATGAATGATAGTTTTCCAAACCATGATTTTGACACTCTCTAGTTTAACTAATGGTTTATTGAAATTTAAGTAGGAAGAAGATGGAATTTTGTAGCTGTATGTTTGAACTATTTGTATGCTCCTTTCATAGTAAAGTTTTCATTCTTGGATCGAATGGTTCCATTTCATATAGATATAGGATTATAGGGACACTGTTGCATTTATTTCTTGCCACTGTTGCATTGTATAGTCTGCCCAATGCTCCTCGCCCTTTATGTGCTAGATACACATTCTCAATTGAATTAAATGCATGTCTACAATATTTGGTAATTTCTAACATACCGTTGTGACAATAATAACACGGGTGATGCATTCATACTGTTTATGACTATGATTAAATTTTAAAAATATATGATTTAAAAAAATATACCGATTAAATTCCGATTATTCCCAATTATTTTCGACTATTTCCGATTAATTGTAAATCGGTCCTGGACCGCAAAGCGATTTAACTACCCAGTTTAATAATATAACTTCCTGTATCATTTATTTTGACCTAAGCAAATTAAGAATTGAATAAATATTTCTGTATAAATAAATAAAAAATAAACTTTTCTTTATTTTTGTAAATAATCGATGTGAGTTGATTGTCTTGTCTATCTATGCCATGTCAGATTTCTTGTTTCCCTCTGTAAAAGAATGATGGAGATAGTTCAGCAAGAAACCAAATGCACTATACAAACACAAGTTCTCATCGGTTCAGTGATTTACCAAATGTTGGGTTCCATTGAAAGATTCAAACATCCCAGAGACCTGGCAATAGGGTGGATCTCTTCTCACATGTTACTAAATTTGGAACCGATCCAGCTATATTCATGTGAGTATATATATTTTTCCCAATCATCTATAATTCATGTTGAAATAAATATAAATTAATAATTCATCTCACTTTTGGATCTGTGGGTATATGCATGTTGGTACTTGGTATATATATGCATCAGAGACCAAACTTGATTTGTAGATACTTCAAATCAAAAATCTGAAATTTATCTTCATGGTCTACTTGTTAAAGCCTCGATTTCAAAGATCAGCTTCACTAACAGTGTATGATTTATGGGGTAGGAATAGGATAAGGTCACACTTCCTGTTGAGTTTCATCTATATTGTCCTCTTTTTGTTTTACTCTTTTATTTCCCCTTCAGTTCATCCAATTGCCAAAATGGTTGGGAAAAAAAGTAGCCTAGTGGAAGAGCAATCTTTTGATTGAGGTTGTGGATTAACCTCCAATGCGAGCTGTCATGGCCAGCATTACGATTTGCCACATTCCACTTTCTACTCTCGACATGTTTGTGGAAAGTAAGCTGTTAGGAGGTTCCTTTATATTGGGTGATTTGAATCCATTGAGTTCCACACCATTGGATTGGACCTTCTTCAATGCATTCCTTATCGAGTTGGGTCTTCCATGGGTTCCCAATGAGTTGGGTGTTTTGGTGTTAGAAACTTTAAGCAAATGAACTTAACATTTGGATAGTGATTGAAGCTGATTATGACTATAGGGAACCTCCGAGCTTAGGGATTCTCTCCTTTAGCCGCTCCACCTACAGTACGGCCACCTAAACGCTGAATCAAGTGTGCCTAGGATAGCGTATGGGGTAGGATAAATAAGGACTCCTGATTTGAACATTGCAAATTGAAATGTACATTTAGATTGAAAGTTATCAATGTTGGGTTTCAGTGCTTTTGGGTTTTGCTAGTAGGTTTTTGTGCTTTTATTTTTTCTCTGAGATGGCCCTGCTCTCTTCTTGCATCACTTTCACCTAGCTCCAAACTAATGAGTGAAACTATAGCAATTATTATTTACCTTTGTCATTGTAAGTTTTAGCTGCACCATTCTTCATGAGGTACTCCTGATTTCTCCATGAATTAGTTTAGTGAACAAGGGATTAGATGCATCAACTTGCCTCCATGTAGGACATATAAATTTGCTTGGTTGTGTTATCTTCGTCAAATCATATCAAATCATTTGGTGATGGACAGGGTCATCAAATCAAAAGGAATATCTTGTGGTGGAAAGAGCTTTCACAAGAGCATCAACTGGAGGTGGCACGTAAATGCAGAAAAGTCGAGAATTTCAACATTTTGAGCAGTCCTAATTTTCTTGTTGAATGCACATTAGTCAGAGCTATTTCCCAGGGAGCAGATGCACTACTATCGTAACTACTATGGTCCAAGAACAACATACGAGAAGAGGTAATGATGGAGTTATTATTTCAGATAACTGAGGTCTTTGTTTACTTCTTCATCCTTTTAATCTGTTGTGGACTGAAACGGAATTGTTTGTTAAAATTTCAGCTTAAACAAATTGGCAAAAAAAATTAGTTCATGTAGAAGTAAATGACATAGTAGAAGGTTAAAAGTGGGAAAGTCTGGAATTGTTTGAATCCAGACTTCGACTGTGGACAAAAAAGCAATGTTTACTCTTGAGAGTAGAGAGAGTGAGGGTTACTTTCTCTCTTCTTAATGTGGTTTTTTTTTTTTTTAATTTTTATTTATTTATTTATTTTATTTTATAATTTAATTTAATTTATTTTTTATTTTTTATTTTTTATCAAGAAGTGGTTAATTTTGATCGAATGTTTGTTTTTACTTTTGGTTAGAATAAAAAATTCTTTTAATTTTAGTTAGAATCGGTAGTTCATAGATCAAATGGTGCTGGCTAATGAGTGTTTAGTGCTAAAAAAAACCACAATAATTATAAGTAAATTTTTGTTTTAAGTAATTTTCAATTGAGGGCATTTGGTCTAGTGGTATGATTCTTGCATTGGGTGTAGGTCTCGAGTTTGAATCTCGGAATGCCCCTAATCTTTTTTCTTTGGGGGTGTCCTTCAGCCGATCCAAAATAAAATTTTTTGCTTTGGTAATGTTATTTAATAACAATCTTTTTAAGAACCAGGACTCCCTTTGAGATTTGGGAGGGTGGTTCACACGTGAAGAGAAACCTAACTTTGTATTAGGGGTCTTGGGTTTTGTTTTAAGTTGCTGATTTGATTCGCACAGTCCCGAAGCATCGATTTAGAGGGTGGTCGCACGTGAAGACTTATTGACTACGCAGCCTGGTCCGAAAGTATCGATTTAGAGGGTGGTCCACATGAAAACTCATTTGACAAAGCAGCCTGGTCCGAAAGCATCGATTTAGAGGGTGGTCCACACATGGGCGGACCTATTAAGGGGCGAGGGGAGGCAGCTGCCCCCCCTCAATTTTTAAAATATTTTTAATATATATATATTTTAGTCATAAAAATCGATTATATAATGTAGAATACAATATGTTAATTGTTTATGAAAATATTCAAACATGTCTTTGTTGGTGTAGTGGTTGGAGGTTTATCATTTTTAGTAAAAGACTTGAGTTCAATACTCTTCGAGTGCATTTTTTATTTTATTTTCAATACAATTTTTAGGGGTGGGCAAAAACCGATTTAAATTTAGTTAACCGCGACTGAACCGATTTTAACCGAAATATGAGTAGAAAGAAAATAATTTAAACCGAACCGATTATAAACGGTTCGAAATCGATTTACGATTTTGTACCAACCGATTTATAACTGAACCGACCGATTAATTAGATATATATATAAATAACTAATTCATAGCTGTGTGTCAATACCTGATTAGTGCAACAAATGCACTGCAATACACCTTGTTGCACTAAATCGCCCCCCTTTTATCAAAGTTTTCAATTTGGGCTAAAAATTGGGTCTGTAAAAAATTAGGCCTGTAAAAAAATTGGGCATGTTTTAATGAAAGTCCTTCAAGTGCTTGAGCCCGAAATTTCGGCTTAACCGAACCGAACCAATCCGAAATTCGGTTCAACCAAATTCATCGATTTACAAATACAAAATTCGGTTTCGGTTTGGATTTTGGGCAAACCAAATGAAATCGCTTCGAAATCGATTTGGGGCTCAAAACCGAACCGAACCGACATTGCCCACCCCTAGCAATTTTATTAGTAATTGCAAACATTAAAAAATGTTTAGTTTAATAAAAATTTATTAATATTAAATAAATAAATTGTTTTTCACAAGTAATATTAAACCCCTAACAAAAAATATTTAAAATTAATATCTAAAATAATAACAATAGAATTCAATGAAAATATATATCATTAGCCAACTCGTATAAAGTTTGAGCCTCATATAAACTATTTTTTCTTTGAAATTGTATTATGATCATATTAGATTCGCAAATTTCAATTTTTTTTTAGCTTCACCTAAAACTTATCCTAATTATTTTGTGATTCTCAATTCTAGACAACCAGGCTTTATAGCCACTTTTTGGTCAGGTTTTAAGTTTTTTACATTTCTATCTCTTCTATAGATAACGTTTGTGGTTGTATTTTAAAGAGAATGGGTAAAGGTGTAAAAATGCTCTAGCTTGGCCAAAAAATGGCTTTAAAGTCTGGCTGCCTAGACAAACTTTTTTGTGATATTAGTTATATATTCTAGTTATTATGCTTGTTTGCTCTTTGCTAAGGTTATCAATAGTGACCTTATTTTGGCTTAAAGTTGTATTTTTTATAGTTGATTTTTTTTATTAATTACTAGCTTCGGTAAAAAAAATGGTTTTACCATTGATAACTACTATTATCAACTAATAAGTATTTTCCATTTCGCCTCCCCTCGACTAAAATCCTGAATCCGCCCCTGGGTCCACACGGATTTAGAGCGTGGTCTCACGGGAAGACTTATTGACTACGCAGCCTGATCCGAAAGCGTCGACTTAGAGGGTGGTCCACATGACGACTTATGGTCCACACGGATTCTATTTTGGGGATTTTTTATTTTAATGTATTATGTTTAGTAGACTTAATGATAAGGTTCGAGTAACTAGCTAACGCGTCTTCAATGTTATTTATCCAAGCTCATTACTGGTCTCGTATGTTACCTATCTTAGCTTGTTATTGATCTCTGGGTTGAACATCTGAGAACATCACAAAGAAGTTTGTCTCGAAGTTTACTGCATCTAAGAAAAATCCTTGAAATGTTTGTGTTAATTTCTGAGTATCACAATAGCTCGGAATGAAATAAAAACAACTCGTACTTTAAAGAAGGTTTAATGGACTAAATAGATGAGATGTGGGGTTCGAGATGGAATATTTATTTATTTTAGCCAATCAAGTTTGACTAACTTAAGCGGGGTAATGAATGATAGATATATAAGTGATGACCCAAAATCCAAATTTGATATAGTTGTTCTTTTTTGCCGGGTTTGATTTTAATATATATTTTTTTTATTACATCAAATGATAGATTTTGGTTGGGGTTGATCGGGCTCTAACAACTCAGGCTTCTACAACAGCAACATGTGTGATCAAGCATCATACTAAGCAGCACTTTAGGGGTGGGGGGTGGATTGGAGTAAATTTGCACTCTCAACCACCTCTAGTAAGCTAAAAATGTGTTAAATGTGCACATTGTTGTTAGTGAACGCTAACAGAACGTAACACCATCTCAGATAACATAGATAGATATTACACATTAGTTAGAAAAAAAATGGAGAAAAATGGAATTGAAGTGAAGTTAACTGTCACAATTTCTAATGCTATCTGATATAGCATGACGCCATTTCAGATAGTGCAGAAGGATTTACTAATGTCGGCCAAAAAATTTTGCATCCTCTCTTGAGTGTATAAAATTTTCTTAAGAATAATCTCCATATTTACTATAAATGCTCTCAAAACTTTTTTATTAACTAAGGTGATGTGACATTTTGTAGGATGGTGGCTTTCTCAAAAAAGCTCAAAATGGTGAATATATCTCGAGGGAATCATCATACCAACATAACTCTGATTGCCCAAAATTTAGTTCTTAGTTATTTTTCATTTGATAAATTAATAAATTATCTTTGGAGATGTCTCAGACTTGAATCAGGTTTTTTTTTTTTTTTTTTTTTTTTTATATATTTTTATATTTTTATTTATATAAGAAATCTAAACTAATTTATCAAAAAATACATTTTTGTAATTTACTTAGATAGACCCATACAATTCTAAAATGACAAAAATAACTTAAATGTTGATAATGGAACGAGGCCATGTAGCAAAAGGAAAGTAGGGTGAAAGAAGGTTAAAAATGGAAGTCCAAAACTACCTCTCCTATTAAACCCTGTACAGTTGGCAGATCTGAGGTGAAGGTGAGGGTTGAAATTCAATAGGCTTAAGATGGGTTAGACGAGCTACAAAGGAAAACATAATCTCACATCGCCTGAGTACGAACGGGGGATGATCTACTTACATGCGAGGCCAATTCGACTTCTCGTTATCATCATTAATCTAATAATCCCAGCTGAAAAACTAACGAGTCTACAGTATTTTGATACCAGCCCTACAGGATTCTCTTGAAGTTTCGATTAAATCAAGCCAACGGCTTGATTGAAGATGAAAAAAATAATATGCGTCGATTATGTCGGATGTTTCTTTTCTCCTGTTTGCAAAATTTGAAATGATAATTTTGTTAGATGGTGCACTCATAATAAGGAATTTGTGATAGAAAATACTAGTTAACTCTGTTGGGCTTGCTCAGGACTCATTCAGAGAAAGAGCTAGAGGAAGCCATAGGATTCTACAGCAACATGTGTGATCTCAGAGCATCATAGTAAGCAGCGCTTTGGGGGTGGTGGTTTAAATTTGCACACTCAATCACCCCTAGTAAGCCCAAATTAAGTGTTAAATGTGTACATTGTATTTGTTACTCCTAGTAATGTGCACCCCTAGTAAATTTGACACCATCTCAGTAAATGTGCACCCCTAGTAAAAAGTGTGACACCATGATAAAGCGGATCCACCAATCATAAAAAAAAATTGAAAAAAAGGAACGATTAGCGCAAAATTAACTATCACACTTTTTGGCATAATTTGAGATAGCGCGGAAAGATTTACTACCCGTGGGTCAAAAAAATTTCTACCCCCATTTTAGTGTGTAAAGTTTTCTTAAAAATAATACCCATGTTTACTATGGATGCTATCGGAAATTTTTTTTTTATTAACTAAGGTGATGTGTCACTGGGGAGGATGGTGGCTTTCTCGAAATATGCTCAAATGGGGATTATGACCCACCAATCCTTAAAAAAAATGGAAAAAGAAGGGATTAGTGCAAAATTAACTATCACACTTTTAGGTGTAATTTGAGATAGCATGGAAAGATTTATTACCGTAGGTCAAAAAAATTTCTATCCCCATTTTAGTGTGTAAAATTTTCTTAAAAATAATACCCATGTTTACTATGGATGCTATAGGAAATTTTTTTTTATTAACTAAGGTGATGTGTCACTGGGAAGGATGGTGGTTTTCTTGAAATATGCTCAAATGGGGATTATATCTCGAGGGAATCATCGTATCTTTAATGAGCGCAATATCACTCTGATTGCCAAAAACCTAGTTTTGTATTATTTTTTATTTGATAAATTAATAAATTATTTTTGGAGTGAGGTTAGGTAATCAGGTTTTGTAATCAGATTTTTTTTTTTGCCAACGACTACTCCACACCACCAAAATTACAATCATCATAGCCTACCGAACCCTTCTAGGGAGCGAGGTAGGGATGGCAACGGGGCGGATTTGAGCAAATCCATCCCCGCCCCGTCAGGAAGAACGGATCCCCAAATTCGCCCCCGCCAATCCTTTTATAAATTTATTTAAAACCCACATTCGCTCCGCACAGATTGACATATGTCTGTCCCGCCCACATACCCATTACAAAAATTTCTTCTTAAGCATACAATAAATTAAATACAAAAAATACAATTGAAAGATACATACAAAAAAGCATAGAATAAATTGCAAAAAAAAAGAAAAGAAATCGATCTACAGAATTTGAGATCAGATCAGATCTCTGATGGGGAGAGGAAGGCGGATGAGGTGGGAGCTTTGATCTGAGCTTCGATTTCGACTTGCTGATCAGATTTGAGATCAGATCTACATCAGCTCTCTGATGAAGAAAGGAAGGCGGATGAGGTGGGAGCTTCGACTTGCTGATCACATCTCTGATGGGGAGAGGAAGGCAAATGAGGTGGGAGCTTCGACTTCGATTTCGACTTTGACTGTGAGAATCTGATCTCAGTCTCTGATGGGGAGAGGAAGGCGGAAGAGGCTTCGACTTCGACCCTTCAAAACCCTTGCCCGTGAGAAGCGAAACCCTGGCTTCGACCCTTCATTTTCGAGTGATGATCTTTGTGTGAGAGGGAGAGGGAGAGGCAGAGGCAAAGGTGCATGTGAGAGTGAGAGGGCTCTGCTGTGTGTGAGGGGTGAAATTGGGTGAGAGTGAGAGTGAGAGGGAGAGGCTCTGGCTCTGGTGTGAGTGAGAGTGAAGGTGTGTGTGAGGGAGGGCGAGGATTTGTGAGAGATACATTTAATCCTTTATATAGCCTAAGGGCATTTTTGTAAATTTACCTGTTAAACGAATATCCGTGGGTCGGATATGGCCAAATTCATATCCGCCCCGATTAATAAACGGATACAAATTGAAAATCTATATCCGCCTCAATATCCACGAACCCTTAACCAAATCCTCCCCAAACGGGGCGAGTGAAGCGGATATTCGTGAAAATCCGCCTTACTACCATCCCTAGAGCGAGGGAGGGGTGTGGAGTAGAAGAAGAACAAGTGAAGAGTGAGTGAGATGGTGATGATGATGGGGGGGTTGTTTGACGAAATGTGTGAATGGATCATTGACCTGGGATGAGAAGAGGGCAACAACCCTCTCTATGAGACCAGAGACACACCCAACCCTTCCCATCCAACAAAGCCTCATACATTGATGGGAGTGGTGAACTGTGTGGGGGTTTAATAGGGGAGGTAGTTTTGGACTTCCATTTTTAACCTTATTTTCACCCCACTTTCTTTTGATACATGATTTTGTTCCATTGCCAACATTTAGGTTATTTTTGTTATTTTAGGATTGAATGGATCTATCCCCAAACCTCTTTTTTACCAAACCTAAAAACACTCTCAAACTCACAAATCTCACCATCATATCACCAATGTGAAGTTGGTCATCAAATAAACTCTTTAACGAGATTGTTTTTGGAAATAAGCGAGAGGGCCACGTAGGTAATGTCCAAGGCAATGGTGGTTTGGATGTCATATGAAGCAAGACAAAGTGAGCACTCTGCACAAGATGTGCCATGAAACATACTCGTATGTCGTTCAATTGTGACGGTTGATGAACATATAGAAAACATGTAGTGTTTTGGTTCCCATAACACACAAACACACATCGATAACAGTTCGCCGTGAGCTCTAACATATCTGGTTCCTGTGTTTACACTTTAGATACATTGCGGGCCATATTGGGAGTCTAATTGGAAATTGTTTATATCCAAATGCTACCTCCCATCCTTATATGAACGTATTCCCTTACTCATGTGGAGATCCCATCTTTTTAAACATTTCAAGTGCCTTACATGGATATTCTTTTTCATTTTCTCGTCTTCCCTTATTCATGTGGAGATCCCATCTCGATGCATGCTTAGCTTCTATTGTTGTTTGAACATTTCAATCCCTTTAAATACAAATATTTTTTTAGTTGAATTGGATTATTATTGAGTGGTAGACGTCTCATTTTTTAGACTTGAAAAGGTACATGCGAAGGTGGTATGAAATAGCTTCTTTCCCATCTAGGATTCAGCCCAAAGATGAGGGTGGTTGCACGTGAAGACTTATTGACTACAAAGCATCGATTTAGAGGGTGGTCACACGTGAAGACTTATTGACTAGGCAGCCTGGTCCGAAAACATGCATCGATTTAGAGGGTGGTCCACACGGATTTAGAGGGTGGATTTAGAGGGTGGTCGCACGTGAAGACGTATTGACTACGCAGCCTGGTCCGAAAGCATCGATTCTATTTTGGGGGTTTTTGATTTTAATGTATTATGTTTAGTAGACTTAATGATAAGGTATGTGGATTAATCCGATTACTCGTCATTGTTTTGTGTTATTATGTTTAGTAGACTTAATGATAAGGTATATATTTGGTCTGTTTTGTTACGAGTAACTAGCTAACGCGTCTTCAATGTTATTTATCGAAGCTTATTACTGGTCTCATATGTTACCTATCTGAGCTTGTTATTGATCTCATATGTTATCTTTACATGGCCTGTCTAAAGAAGGAATAAGGATACCTGATGTAGTTGTTTGGATTGCGCAATTTCTTTTTCTTTGAGTCAGAGACAAATCAAAATCCAACCATAATATTAGGAACCAACTCCATAATATTAGATAAACCAATGAGAATCCAACTCAACACATTGTTACCAAATTGCCTTGTTGTACTGTGTTATTACTTTGAGATAAGGTATGGGGTCTGGGTTGGAATGCTTGCTCCCCAAAGCTGGGAATCCCCCCAAACAAATTGTGCACTTGGTCAACTCATTTCCCATCGAGTGTGTGAGTGCATTGATAGAGAGGGGAATGTTGCAATTTCAACATTAGGAACTAAGAGCATCTCCAAAGCCACCTTACAAGAAACTCATTGGCTAGGTGGTAACATTTAGTTAGGGAAGGGTGAAAAAATTGTGCTCCAAGAGACTCCGCATAAGAGACTTCTATCCTAGGTGGCATGGGGAGCAAGGAGTCCCGGTTCACTAGTTGAATGTAGTTAGCCATTTTGAATCCCTAATTTTTTTGACAAGACCTCCAAACCATAATCCTAACTAGTGTTGACCCCCTCTTTTATTTGAAAAAGCCTTCGGTTAGTGAAATTTTAAAGCCTGGGTACAAAAGGGGGATGATCTACTTATGCACGAGGTCAGATCCCTATAGTAAGAGGCCTTTTAAAGTTATGCGGGCCGATTCGGTCCAGAGCAAACAATATCTTACTGTGCGAATCAGATCGTTACAATTACTCTCATCAGTGTGTATGAGGCTTTTTTGGGTGGGAAGGGTTGGGTGCCTCTGGTCTGACAGAGAGGGTTGTTGCCCCCTCTCTCATCCCAAGTCAAATGATTCCATTCACACATTTCATCAAACAACCCTCCCATCATCATCATCATCATCTCACTCACTCTTCATTTCTTTTTCTTTGTTGTTTAATAGGCTATGATGATTGTACTTTTAGTAGTGTGGAGTTGTCGTTGCCAAAAAAAAAAAAAAATCAATTATATAAATAACATACAACACTCTAAAGTCTCTACAACCTATCAACCACATAAGGGCTTTGTCTAATTATTTTCACTTCGGATGATTAGAGATTGTTCTAGATATCACTTTCCGAATATTGATTTGATCCACCAGATGCCTTTGGTATCTTTTAACCCTTCTTCACCTTCAGGTGGAAGGTCCGTGACTGTTGTCTTGTGGAGTTTCGATACATAATATCACTCATCCGTGGCTTTCTGCAGTAGCTGGTGTTGAAATACAGATGAAAGTTAGGAGAACCATTTGTCGAGTGTAAACTTTTTTATGTGGTTGTCTTTGGTCTGCTTTTTCTATGTGTAAACTTATCAACTCTGAAAGTTAGAAGAACCATTTGTTGGATCTCTATCCTTTTCTCTCTACAAGCAGAAGAATACAACATCAGCTAGCAGGAGAAGCAGTTTTCTCCAATTGAGTCAGGTAAATGATTCAGTTTTTATTTGAAATTTTTGCTATATACATATGTGTGCTTGGTAGATGGAAGTTTGCAGATTCAAAATCTATGTTTACTTCATCTTTGTTTCCGAACCCTGTGTTTGTTGTTTGTTGTCATAGCTACTGTAAAAGTGTGTTTAGTCAACTTCTTTCCTGGTTATATGTTCTCAAGGGTATGAGACTAGCTAGCTAAATTATTGTTTTTCAGTTTCTTTTAGAGATTATAATGGAGACTGCCAGTATTCGGTTAATTTGCTTTTACGATGGTGATCTAATTAATGAGAATAAAAATGCTGAATATGTTGGGGGAAAGAAGAAATTAAGTAAAGTTTCAAAGACCATTGGCTTCAAGGAATTCAAAGAAAAGATACAAGCCATGTTAGGATTACAACCAGATGATTCAGAGTTCACGATCAAGTGTAGAGTTTACTTGGACAAGGAGATCCAAATTGCCATTGACGTGGATGACGATGAATCCTTAAGTTCAATACTGGACCAGTCTGAATTTATCATGGCATATATCATCAAACAACAACCATCAGTAATAAACACTCATCAAAGGTATGAACATTTCTCGACCAATTATTTAGTAAACTCTCGCCTATAAATGAACTGATTCCATTGGCTATTCACTTCTTTCTTTCTAGCAGGGAAGCAAATGGTTTGCGTAACGTTGAGAAGGAAACCATAGGGGGTGGTGTGGTAGATCCTCCTAATGAAATGAATCCTAGAGGAAATTTTGTGCAATCCATGTGAGTTCAAACTATATTGCTTTGCATGATTAATGTAGCTAGCATTACTAACTCGAGATATGATGTTGTTTACTAAAAGTAAATTTTGTACAGGGATCTACGGTTTTCCTCATCAAGTATTGATGCAAATTTGCATGCATCTTCAAATTTTGAACCGGGTGTGAATTATGATACTTCAAACCAAACACCGTTGCATGAAAATATGGATTTGGCTGAGGGTCAAGAGTTTCCAGATGCAGATGCATTCAGGCATGCCCTTTCCGATTTGGCGATAAGGAAAAAATTTCAATACAAGCCCGTTAAAACTACTAAATCTAAGTTGATAATGAAGTGCAAAAGTTCAGGGTGTAAATGGCGAATAGTGGCTGCTGGTGTTAAATATTGCAATTTGCGCGCTTTTAAAGTGACTAAATATCATAATCGACATTCATGCCCAGTTCATCAACGTGGCGATGATCATCATCAAGCAACTATAAAGTGGATAGCCGCAATGATACAGTCAGATATCAAGAAAAATCCAGATATGAAACCAAGTGAAATAATCACTGCAATATCCCAGGAATTTGACATTTGGATTTCACTCAATAAAGCTGCGAAAGCTAAAACCAAGGCGTTGAAGGAAGTCGCGTTGGAGAAAACCTTTGAAGAGTCGTACCGGTATCTTCCGGGGTTGTTCAAAGAGTTGGAGAAGAGTGGATGTGTGACGAAGCTTGGTTGTGATAAGGAAAACAGGTTCCTTTATTTCTTCTGGGCATTTTGTCAGTGTGTTCGTGCACTTCATGCTCATTTATGCCCCCCATTGATTGAAATCAAGAGCAGCAGAATCCAATCAGGAGTCTTAATGACAGCGTATGGTATTGCATCACGTAAACCATTATATCTGGCTTTTGCAATATTTGATGAAGAAGAAGAAGAAGATGAAGTGTGCTGGGAGACGTTTCTAATGCTTTTGAAAGAGTTCATACTCGCTGATGTTCACCTTCGTCTTCCTTTTGCCATAGTCACAGAATTTGGCAGAAAAACGACAGTTTCTTTAGTTTCAAAAGTTTTCCCTGAAGTTCATCATGTCTTCGACCTGGATTGCTTGTATGAAGATTTTCGCAACAAATTTAAAGATGATAATCTTTGCCAATTGATGCTCGAAGCGGCTAAGATGTTTAACGTATCTGATTGTGATAGGGCTTTAAATGAAATTAAAGAAAATAATGAAGATGCTTACCAATGGTTACTAGATGCGGGAAAGTCTCATTGGTCTAACGCCTACTTCGCAGTGGGATATGATGTGATTTGTACTTCACTTCGTTGGGGTGAGATTTGTTGGATGAAATATTGTACAGAAGATTTTGAGCACTTGCCAATTGCGGCTGCGGTTATACACATTACAAAAAAAGTCACAGAAGTTTTCTTTTATGATAAACAAGTTGTGGCGGCTACCCTACCAACAAAGTTAACTTCATTGGGTAGACAATGGGTTGATCTAGCTATTAAAAATTCACATTTATTTATGGTAGCATCACTTGGAATTAATGCCGAGGAATACCATGCCTTTGATGTTACTCAGTCTCATAATTTCACAGTCAACTTGAAAACCAGAACATGTGACTGCAGAGAATTCCAAGGGAGAGGGGTACCATGTAAGCATGCAGCTGCAGTCATAAATCACCTGGGTCGTAATATCGAGGATTATTGCAAACATTGGCACAAGAATGAGGCAATTCGTGCTATATATGCAGAGGATTTTCTTCCACTGGCTAATCATTCCAAGGATTGGCAACCACCAGAAGATAATGAACCTCGCATTCTTCCTCCAAAGAAGAAAGTAGGTCGCCCTGGCAAAGCTTGTTGAAGAAAATGTTAGTTGCTGAAACTAGCTCTGTAAATTAATAATTGTCGTCCAGGAGATCTGTGAGATAGCTAATAAGTAGAAGAACTTTGAGAATTCATGCTTTAATTCAGCGTGCATTTTATTTTTTGCAAATCACTCTTTTTTCTAGTGATGATAGTAATATTGTAATTGATCGGCCAGTGATTTAAGGTTAATTTTTCATGGTTTGATTTTATGATGCGGGTGTTGAGTTTTTGTATTACTACATAGACTTTGTGCAAAGTCAGCCAGTAATACAAGGAAGAAGAGATCGTTCCTGCGACTTCTCGTTTTCATCATTAATGTAATAATCCCAGCTGAAAAACTAACAAGTCTACAGTAGTCTAACAGGTCCCAACGGTTTGATTGAAGATGAAAAAAATAATATGCGTCGATTATGTGGGATGTCTCTTTTCACCTGTTTGCAAAATTTGAAATGATAATTTTGTTATATGGTGCACTCATAATAAGGAATTTGTGATAGAAAATACTAGTTAGCCCCGTTGGGCTTGCTCAGGACTCATTCAGAGAAAGAGCTAGAGGAAGCCATAGGATTCAAACAACTCAGGCTTCTACAGCAATATGTGTGATCTCAGAGCATTATAGTAAGTAGCACTTTTGGGGGTGGTGTAAATTTCCACACTCAATCACCCCTAGTAAGCCCAAAAAAAGTGTTAAACGTGCACCTCTACTAAATTTGACACTCTACTAACAGAGTGTGACACCATCTCAGATAAAGCGTGTAAGTATGACCCGCCAGTCATAATAAAAAAAAGGGAGAAAGGAAAGATTAGCGCAAAATTAACTGTCACGCATTTTGGTGCAATTTGAGATAGCGCGGAACGATTTACTACCGTGGGTCAAAAAAATTTCAATCCCCATTTTATTGTGTAAATTTTTCTTAAAAATAATACCCATGTTTATTATGGATGCTCTCACAAAACTTTTATTTTATTAGCTAAGGTGATGTGACATTGGTGAGGATGGTGGCGTTTTCGAAAAACGCTAAAATAGCGATTATATCTCGAGGGAATCATCATATCCTGAATGAGCGTGCGTGACATCACTTTAATTGCCAAAACCTAGTTCGGCATTATTTTTCATTTGATAAATTAATAAATTATTTTTGGAGGAGTGAGGCTAGAAAATCAGGTTCTGTAACCAGGATAATGTGGCATCATTAAAGAAGGTTTTTTACAACCTCAAAATACACAAATACTTTGAAATTTCATCATTTTTTCAAAATTACGACTCGTCACCATGGTTACAAAAACATAATTTCCAAACATTTTCATTTTTGGAGATGGCTACATTTCAATCACTACACAGTTCACTATTCTCACCAGTGTATGAGGCTTTGCTGGATGGGAAGGGTTGGGTGTGTCTCTAGTCTCACAGAGAGGGTTGTTGCCCCTTTCTCATCCCAAGTCAGTGATTCATTCACACATTTCATCAAACAACCCTCCCATCACCATCACCATCTCACTCACTCTTTACTTCTTCTTCTTTGTTGTTTAATAGGCTACGATGATTGTACTTTTGGTGGCCATCTCACTCACTCTTTACTTCTTCTTCTTCTTCTTTGTTGTTTAATAGGCTACGATGATTGTATTTTTGGTGGTGTGGAGTAGTCATTGCCAAAAAAAAAAAAAATCCCCCAGATGGGGGTACAGATTTCCATCACATTTCTTAGCGAGGCAAAATATGGGTTTTGCAGCTTTCCTTGTCTGAGATAAAGCTTGATCTGAGCCTAATTTTTTATATATCTTTTTTCTTGAATGGAAGAAACCCATTTTTGTTTGGGGTTTACGAGTTCTTATTTGATTATTTATGATTTATTCATTTCTCATAAACAAAAGTTGGGGATTTTGACTGTATGAATTGAAGAATCATTTTCCCATGTTGAATTAATGAGAGGCGTGGATTTGGATTAATAGACTGACCCTTTTAATTGAATTAAAAATCATTTTATAGCAAAATATAGCAAGTACCTCTGATTTTTTTCAAAAGATTAAACAATGAATTGTGATTTAGAATTGGGGTTTGAATATAGCTTAGTACCTTTTGGCTGAGAGGTACCAAAATAGTCTAATGTTTGCCAAAGATCGGATTCAAAGGCAGAGATGGTTGCATATGGAATTTATATTACTCAGCTATTGTGATTCGATGCTCAATGGAATAAATCAGTATTTTGACGAACCATTGCAATTATAGATGTAGAAACTTTTTGTACTAACGATTATCCATCCCTCGAATAAGGTATTCGGCCAGCCTCAGTAGAGATGAACTCGAGTAGCAGCTAAGCTACAGGTACCTGACAGATTAACCATTGTTGTTAAATCCATTCATATCATAAAACTGATAACAATGAGAGCGAGCTAAATAAGGAAAGGTAGCAGTCGTTAGTGATGCCGCAGGAGCCAATAAGAATGCTCAACATACTAAGAAAGCCATGATCTATCCAAGGATGTAAATTATGCCCGAGGTCTAGCATTGGGCACCCAAGGATAGTCGTCTGGAGATGGCATGACACAGTTATCTCCATTGAAGAAAATCTGGCGAGGGAAAGCCCAACCCTTATCAAAATTGAAAATTCCCTCATCCTTTCGGAAGAGGAGCTCAGATTGTACATTCCCAGCTGGACCAGCTTGCATGAGCAAATCATTGTAGAATTTAACCCCCCAAAGCATCACAGATTCATCTGCAACATGAAAATTGCACGAAATTAAAGGCTTACTTACGTTAAACATCGCCTTTAAATGACATTGGCAGAGTCAACATAACACTTACTTATGTTAGCATCAGGGCTTAATGGCTTGTAATTAAAGCTGAACATCTTGGTAAGATTGTCAAGATTAGGATGTTCGACAACCAAGTTCCATTGCGTATAGTTCATCCTGTAATTCAAATTCGTAATTGTTATCTTCACCTGCCAATACTCTTTGTTGTTGAGCTTCACATGCCAATGAACATTTATTGGACACATATGGCTGGTACAAAGGACTAGAAGCGTATAGCTATTTTTACTACCATGACGTGCTAAATTTGGTGAGTTTCCACTACAAAATAGCAGAAAAAGCAAAGAAACAATCTTCGGTCTTCCTGGTTGTGTTATATTCTACACAGCTTATGAAAAATACTTACTCTACACAGCTTCCTGGTTGTGTTATATTCTCTTGACAACCACAGGTGCAATTAAGGCCGGGGACAATTGAGTCATTATAGAAGGAGGCGAATGACACACAACAGGTAGGGTTGTATGAAATGAGGAAATGTGAATAGAAGCAGTTAACATTCCAAGTCACTGCAATAAGATAAACACATTGGTTAGATGCTGTACGTTTGAATAGCTAGTTTTGCAAGTCCCCTTATAACAGTCTGTTTGTAAGATACTTCAGTTGAGATCATTTCCCTACCATAGTAACAAGAAATCAAACACTTCGGTGTGCAACTTACTCAATGCTTTAGTCACTCTCCTCTGATCTGCAGTAATAAATCCAGTCGGTTTTACAATCTTTGCAGATTAACATGTAAATCCCGGTCCAGGTGCTTTCAGCGTGAAATTCTTTGGCACTCTAACAGTCCTGTTGGTAGTTCCTGCAACTCCAACACTAACCTGAAATGAACTTGCTGCATTGCCAGGATCCCGGGCCCATGAATTGATTACTCCTCCCTTGCAACAATTTGCAATTCGTTGGTTGTAAGGAGTTGCTGGAAGCAAATCCACAATCGTCGGGTCCTTCTTACAGCAATGTGGGATTTTTCCTATATATTTTGAACAATCTCCCTGCTCTGTAGTCTGCCCTCCCATCATGTTCCAGATAACCTCCTTCTCTGACCATGTCCATTCCAATGTCCATCCCGGTGCTTGAATGTGACGATAGTGCTGGTAGTTGTACATGGTAACAACAGCCTGTCCAGTTTCAACCATAAGATACAGGGGGGCCAAGCAGTCACTTTACAATTTTAAGAATGAATGAAAAATGAATATTCTTACTCTTAAGATTTTGACTAGATTTAATAATGTCATTTGCCGATACCTTTACTCGATACCTTTACTGAACTAGTTAAGCAATCTCAATCGACTAGGGACAACACTACCTAAGCAATACATGGATAAACTAGAAATCAAGCTCAAGATTATTGTCATATCATGGATATAGGCAATATGAAATAATGAAAATTTGATCTGTGTGCATTGATGTGATAGTCCCTGCTGCTATGTACTTACAACATAACCATCGGGAGTCCAACTGATGATATCCCATTTAATCGTGATATTTCCATCTGGATCCAATGGGTCATAGGCTTCTGCAAGAAAACATTCAGCAAACAGAGTTTAAATGTGTGATTGGAAGCCTATCTAAACAGAATAATACTATTAACACTATATTATTCAATTATGTGCAAACAAATTACAATTGTTGGCAAAATATCGCAACTTCAATGTGAGGACTAAATCGCTAGTTGTCAACCAAACCAATTAACACAACCCAGAAAACAACATTCATACAAAAATTTTCATAGGGCATTGAATTGCAAAACTTGGAATCAATGAAATGGAGGCCAAGATAATCCAAATTAGAGATCAACTATAAGAAATTGGACAACTTGACTTTCTAAACTTTTCATTAATCCAACAAGTCAATTCTTCCAATCTTAACTTCCCTACATTAACTTTTCATCAATATTGACTCCGAAATCCACAAAAATAGGAGCTAGTTCTAACAATAAGGAAAAGGACAGTCATATAAGCATGAAAAAGAAGATCAAATCAATATTTGCATCCTAGTAACCAAGAAATGTGATTTCTCGAAAAAAAAAACCAAAAGTTTCACGAAATGAGTTACCGAAATTTCTTTTGAAATCCGAAATATTTATTTATTTTGTTAACCCAATCTCAATTTCAGTGCATTTTTACCCTTAATAACCTTAGTTTAGTATTAAAATTTTGTTATATAAGGAATTCTTATGCAATATGAAATTTGAACGACATTATGTGACTTGTGAGACTCATATGTTGTATGTACTAGTTTAAAATGCTTAAATTGATAACTTCAAAAAATTACAACCGAAATTTTTATATCTTTACTATACACAACGAAATATTTCTTAAAATAAACTTACCAAAATTATCTCAAAAAATGAAATCACAATCCTTGCTAGTTACAATATACCCGTACTTCAGATCGATCAAAACATCACCAAAAACTAAGCATTTCCAACCAAATGCACCTCAAATGGATGGTAGATTCATAAAAGAGTAAACTTTATGTAAAATGGGGGTTTCGGGTACTAACCTGATGAGAAGAAGTTGGTGCTGGAAAGCAAAACCACCAACAAAATTTTGAGCTGGGATGAAATGGATTCAAAGAAAAATCTCATTTTTTTCTGAAGCAGGTTTGAAGTTTTTTTCTTCTTCTCCGTAGAGATTGAGATCTGCAAACCGAAGATTTAACAACAATGGTTAATCTGCTACTTGGGTTCATCTCTGCTAATGCTAGTCCAATAGCTTACTCGAGCGATGGATAATGATAAGTAAAAAAAAATTCCTACATCTATAGTTGCAATGGTTCGTCAAAGTGCCGATCTATTCCATTGAGCATCTGAGGCACAATAGCTAAGTGTCTGCCTATGGATCCAATCCTTGGCAAACATTAGACTATTTTGGTACCTCTTAGACTAGTTTAGAGATTTGTATCACAGTCATTGCTATATTAAGCTATAAAAAGATTTTCAATTCAACTAAAAGGGTTAGTCCATTAATCCAAATCCATACAGTAAAAATCCGGAACTTCTGCTTCTGAGAAATTAATAAACCATAAATAAATCCGGACATTTAGAATTTCGCAAATTTTAAATAGGCTCAGATCAAGTTTTATCTCAGACAAGGAAATCTCAGACAAGGAAAGCATCCACCACCCATGGCTGCAAAACCCATATTTTGCCTCGCCAAGAAATGTGGTGGAAATCTGTACCCTCATCTCAGGCAACGACTACTCCACACCACCAAAAGTACAATCATCATAGCCTATTAAACAACAAAGAAGAAGAAGTGAAGAGTGAGTGACAAGGAAAGCATCCACCACCCATGGCTGCAAAACCCATATTTTGCCTCGCCAAGAAATGTGGTGGAAATCTGTACCCTCATCTCAGATTTATTTATTTATTTATTTTGGCAACGACACCCAGAAATTCTAAATGGCGAGGAAACCAGCGAGGGTTGTTTGATGATGTTGAGCCACCAACGACTACTCCACACCACCAAAATTACAATCATCATAGCCTACCGAGCCCTTCTAGGTAGCGAGGGAGGGGTGTGGAGTAGAAGAAGAACAAGTGAAGAGTGACTGAGATGATGATGATGATGATGGGAGGGTTGTTTGACGAAATGTGTGAATGAATCATTGACTTGGGATGAGAAGGGGGCAACAACCCTCTCTGTGAGACCAGAGACACACCCAACCCTTCCCATCCAACAAAGCCTCATACACTGATGGGAGTGGTGAACTGTGTGTGGGTTTAATAGGGGAGGTAGTTTTGGACTTCCATTGTTAACCTTCTTTTCACCCCCACTTTCTTTTGATACATGTTTTTGTTCCATCGTCAACATTTAGGTTATTTTTGTCATTTTAGGATTACGAAAATATATTTATTGATAAATTAGTTTAAAGACTTCTTTTACACCAAAAATAATTTATTAATTTTAAATCTTTCCGCCTATCAGAGATGGTGCAACTCCATCTCAGATCGCGGCAGAAACTGTAACAATTAACTTCACTCCAACAACTATCTCAGATCGAAGGTATGAGCAATTCTAATCGGTGGGTCATATTTACCGGCGTTATCTTAGATGGTGTCACCAAGCTCAACTATGGCAAAAGGTAAGCATCTTCGTTCTTTTCCTTAATTTTATTTAAACACCTATCACAATCAGGTAAGTTAAACATCCCAGCCGCATAGAGCATCAATTCGCCAAGCTCAATTTCAAATTTGTCTCTAAAATCTTCATACAAGCAATCCAGGTCGAAGACATGATGAACTTCAGGGAAAACTTTTGAAACTAAGGAAACAATTGTTCTTTTGTTAAATTCTGTGACTATGGCAAAAGGAAGACGAAGGTGAACATCAGCAAGTATGAACTCCTTCAAAAGCATTAGAAACGTCTCCCAGCTCACTTCATTTTTTTCTTTCTTCATTAAATATTGCAAAAGCCAGATAGAATGGTTTACTCTATGCAATACCATTCGCTATCATTAAGACTCGTTGGATTCTCTTGCTCTTGATTTCAATGAATGGTGGGCAGAAATTAGCATGAAGTGAATGAAACACACTGACGAAATACCCAGAAGAAATAAAGGAAACTGTTTTCCTTATCACAACCAAGCTTCGTCACACATCCACTCTTCCCCAACTCTTTGATCAACCCTGGAAGATATCAGCACGACTCTTCAAAGGGACTAAGATGCTACCTCCTATTTGGTTTTAGTTTTCACAGCTTTATTGTAAGAAATCTGAATGTCAAATTCTTTAGATATTGTTGTGATTATTTCACTTGGTGTCATATCTCGATTTTTCTTGATATCTGACAGTATTTTTGCGGCTATCCACTTTATAGTTGCTTGATCATGATCACAACAGCGTTGATGAACTGGGCATGAACTTTGGTTATGATATTTAGTCACTTTAAAAACAGGCAAGTTGCAATCTTTAACACCAGGCATTATGCACCATTTACACCCTGCACTTTTGCACTTCATTGTCAACCTTGATTTAGTAGTTTTATCGGGCTTGTATTGAAATTTTTTCCTTATCGCCAAGTCAGAAAGGGAATGCCTGAATGCATCTGCATCTGCATCTGGAAACTCTTGACCCTCAGCCAAATCTATATTTCCATGTATCGGTGTTTGGTTTGAAGTATCATAATTCACACAGTTCAAAATTTGAAGAACCATGCAAACTTGCATCAATGTTTATGGTTGTTCCTTGTTTATAAAATTTACTCTTAGTAAACAGCATCATATCTCGAGTTAGTAATGCTAGCTACATTAATCATGCAAAGCAATATTGTTTGAACTCACATGGGTTGCACAAAATTTCCACAATGATTCATTTCATTAGGAGGATCTATCACACCACCACCTATGGTTTCCTTCTCAACGTTATGCAAACCATTTGTTTCCCTGCCAGAAAGAAAGAATCAATACATTTATATGCAAGAGTTTACTAAATAATTGGTCGAGAAATGTTCATACCTTTGATGAGTGTTTATTGATATTGCTGATATATGCCATGATAAAATTCAGATTGGTCCAGTATTGAACTTAAAGGATTCATCATCATCCACATCAATGGCAACTTGGATCTTCTTGTTCAAGTAAACTCAGCACTTGATCCTGAACTCTAAATCATCTGGTTGTAATCCTAACATGGCAATGGTCTTTGAAATTCCTTGAAGCCAATGGTCTTTGAAATTTTGCTTAATTTCTTCTTCCCCTCAACACATTCAGCATTTTTATTCTCGTTAATTAGATCTCCATCATAAAAGCAAATTAACCGAATACTGGCAGTCTCCATTATAGTCTCTAAAAGAACTGAAAAACAATAGTTCAGCTAGTTAGTCTCATATCCTTGAGAACATATAACCAGGAAAGAAGTTAACAATAAAGACAGGGTTCAGAAACAAAGATCAAGTAAACATAGATTTCTAATCTGCAAACTTCCATCTACCAAGCACACATGTATATGGTAAAAATTCCAAATAAAGACTGAATCATTTACCTGCCTCAAATGGAGAAAACTGCTTCTCCTGCTAGCTGATGTTGTCTTCTTCTGCTGGTAGAGAGAAAATGATAAAGATCCAACAAACAAATGGTTCTTCTAACTTTCAGACTTGTGTTGAGAAGCAAAGAAAAGTAGACCAAGATTGCCATATAAAAATAATTACATAAAAAGTCGATCAATTCTTATCGGCTGCACGCTTGCCTTTCAAAAAAAGCCAATAGCGTGATAGCTCAATGGTTAGAGCTTGGCAAATGGTACCACTAGGTCATAGGTTTGAACCCAGCTGGCGGCATGTTTATCAATTATGGTGTGTTGACCAGCTTTGATCTTTGATAGGTTATGGGATCTTGAAAACCTAGCTCGCCTTCCAAAAAAAAAAAACAATCTATCATATTCAGGATTTTTATTTTGCTGTTGTTAATTGCTTACTATTCAATTGGTTGGTTTGACATACTTTTTAATCTATAGACAAAAATCAGAGGTCATTTCTATATTTTGCTACAAAAAAAGATTTTCAATTCAATTAAAAGGGTCAGTCCATTAATCCAAATCCAAACCTCTCATTAATTCAACATGGGAAATTGATTCTTCAATTCTACTTGTGATTAAAAGGGATGTGGCATTCACATAAGTTTCACTCTTCCTTTAATATCCATAATGTCAAAATCCCTTACTTTTGCTTCTGAGAAATGAATAAATCATAAATAAATACATAACCAAATAAAAACTCACAAAACCCAAACTTCCATTCAAGAAAAAATAAAAAAATTAGGCTCAGATCAAGCTTTATCTCAGACAAGGAAAGCATCCACCACCCATGGCTGCAAAACCCATATTTTGCCTCGCCAAGAAATGTGGTGGAAATATGTACCCTCATCTGAGTTTTTTTTTTTTTTTTGGGCAACGGCTACTCCACACCACCAAAAGTAGTACAATCATCATAGCCTATTAAACAAAGAAGAAGAAGAAGTAGTAGTAGTAGTAGAAAATTGTAAGGGATTGTTGGTCAATAATAGGAGTTATCAGGGGCAAAACTAGAAAATTTTCTACTCCGGATCAAGGATTGTGCATCAAGCATATCTACGTCAATGTTTCTTTTAGGTGAAGATGTTGACTCCATTGCAGTTGTTGATTCCACTGTAGTACTTCAAGGTGGATCTGCTCCATTTCAGTAAATTTGATGGCTAAACCAGCTCATCATATGATCCGGGTTAGCATTTGACTGTTCCTGAGAGCAAGAACCTGATGTATGTATGCCTTCATAAACAGCTTCAGGAATCTTCTTCCTGACTAGTGCAGATCAGTTCCATGAGACTGAACCTTATCGGATATGACCATTCACATCTCCACCAATAGAAGAAGGAAAGAAAAACCAGATAAATTTCTTATTATTCTCAAGTGATCTGAACTGATCAGCAATTAAAATCAATTTTTGTTTTAAAGAATTCTGATCTCTTTGTAACTAGACTTGAACAGTTCTGATCCAATCTTATGAACACAGTAGCGCACAGCTTCTCAAACCTAGCTCACATGCCTAAATGTATATAAAAGTTATATTTACCTCATTATATAGCTGGACCATATCAGTATGTCACCACTCTGCGCTGACACTTCTTTCAGGAGCTGCAGAAACAGTTTTACATTCCTTCAAAGTTCATAAATTGAATACTAGATGGAGTCATAGACACTATCAGCATAAGTAAATATATCATAAAGAGTACAAAAGAGTGATCATAATTGAAAGTGAAACACCTTCCTAGGTTGAGTTTGGACACAATGAGCTCCATGGAAACGTTGTAGAAATTGTTTTCTAAACCACGAAAATCTTCTTCATGTCAAAGGATTTGAGAACAAGATTTAGAGCGGGGATATCTCATATGCTCTCAGAGGAATGCAGTCAAGAATGACTAAGAAAGAGTTTACGAAGAGCTCTTGATTCTCTATATATTTAAGCATGCTTAGATTGATGATGCACATGATTAGACCTCTCTCTTTGAGCCAAACCTACTTGAGATGTGAAGAGTTTAGCTTTAAGACAGTACAACATGGCAATTTGGTAACGATGTGTTAAGTTGGATTCTCATTGGTTTATCTAATATTATGAAGTTGGTTCCCAATTTTCTGGTTTACAATCATCATTCAAGAAAATCTACGTAATAAGGCATGTCGATTTTGGTTTGTCTTGTGCAATCCTAACAACTACATCAGGTATCCTTATTCCTTCTTTAGACAGGCCATGTAAAAACAACATATGAGATCAGTGACAAGCTCAGATAAACAAAATCGAAGACGAGAAAGCTAACATATGAGACCAGTAATGAGCTTGGATAAACACAATTGAAGATGCATTAGCTAGCTAATCATAACAAAACAGACCAAATATATACAAACATATGTACCCTTGAAGAATTCAGAGTATGTCACTGTTCCATGCCTAATAACACAACACAATGACAAGTAATCTGGTTAATCCACATGCCCTAACATTAAGTCTACTAAACATGCCTTCCAAAAGACAAAAAGTCTACTAATACGTTAAAATCAAAAAAACCCAAGACCCCAAGTGCGGACCTCCCTCCCAAACACAAATCCGTGCTCAAAGGGGCATTCCGAGAATCGAACTCGGGACCTCTTGCACCCAAAGCGAGAATCATACCACTAGCCCAATTGCCCTTTGTTGATGTGCCAACAAAAGTGACCATCCCATTTTGAAACCCAGCAATGACCAAAATCATGAACCACTCAAAAACCCTAACTTCAATCACTAAAAATCAATCAATCACCATACAAAATAGAGTCAGATTACAGGCTCATTCTGTTGTTGAAAAGCTACTTGAATAAATCATAAGACAACATTTCTTCAAAACTCTAACTCAAAAGTTGGAACCAAAACAACAAAAGCAGAAAGTTTGGAAACATATTAGGCTCAGATTCAGCTTATACACCCCCTCAGACGAGGAAAATAACTTCCACCACCCATGGCTGCAAAACCCATAGATTACCTCGCCAAGAAATGTGGTGAAATTCGTTCCCTCAACATCTAAGGAGTTTTTTTTTTTTTTCAGAGATCATCACAGCCTATAAGGTAGTAGTAGAGTAGAGGAGGAAGAAGAAGAGATTGATGAGATGGTCTGTTTATTGGGTGTGAAACTGATCATTGGCTTTGGGTAGAGAAGGTGGCAACAAACCCAAGACACCCAACCCTTCCCTACCACAATCAAAGCCTCTCTAACGTTTCAACGCTTCAAGACCTCGGAACTTTTCTAGAGCAGAAATTCTAAATGGCGAGGAAACCAGCGAGGGGGAGGGTTGTTTGATGAAAGGGAAATTCTAAATGTGTGAATGAATCATTTCCCTTGATGAAATGTGTGAATGAATCATTTGACTTGGGATGAGAAGGGGGCAACAACCCTCTCTGTGAGACCAGAGACACACCCAACCCTTCCCATCCAACAAAGCCTCATACAGTACACTGATGAGAGTGGTGACCTGTGTGAGGGTTTAATAGGGGAGGTAGTTTTGGACTTCCATTTTTAACCTTCCTCCACTCCACTTCCTTTTTGCTACATGCTCTTGTTCAATTGTCAACATTTAGGTTATTTTTGTCATTTTGAATTTTAATGGGTATATCCAAGTGAATTACAAAAATGTATTTTTTGATAAATTAGTTTAGATATTTCTTTTGAACTCGTCTAAGTGTCGAGGAAAATAGCGAGGGGCCTCTAAGGGAATGGGGGTAGTGGGGTAAGGGGGGCCGTCCATTTTTTCGAAATGCGTACTTGACTTTTAAATCGATCAAAAGAAAAATCTCATTTTTTCTGAAGCAGGTTTGAATTTTTTTCTCCTTCTCCATAGAGATTGCGATTTGCAAACCGAAGAGAGAAAAGTATTGTAAATGAAGTCTTCCCTTATTTATTTTTCACTGTCATTGTTATCAGTTACGATGTGAATGGATTTAACAACAATGGTTAATTCTGCCAGGTCCCTCTCGCAGTAGCTTATCTGCTACTTGGGTTCATCTCTGCCAATGCTAGTCCAATAGCTTACTCGAGCGATGGATAATGGTTAGTAAAAAGAAATTCCTACATCTATAGTTGCAGTGGTTCGTCAAAGTGCTTATCTATTCCATTGAGCATCCAGACACAATAGCTAAGTGTCTGCCTATGAATCCAATCCTTGGCAAACATTACACTATTTTAGAGATTTGTATTACAATTCATTGTTTAATCTTTTAAAAAAAAAATCAGAGTCCTTGCTATATTTCGCTATAAAAAGATTTTCAATTCAACTAAAAGGGTTAGTCCATTAATCCAAATCCATACAATCAAAATCCCCAACTTTTGCTTCTGAGAAATTAAAAAATCATAAATAAATAAATAATCAAATAAAAACTCACAAACCCAAACAAAAAAGGGTTTCTTCCATTCAAGAAAAAAAATAATATAAAAATAGGCTCAGATCAAGCTTTATCTCAGACAAGGAAAGCATCCACCACCCATGGCTGCAAAACCCATATATTTTGCCTCGCCAAGAAATGTGGTGGAAATCTGTACCCTCATCTCAGGCAACGACTACTCCACACCACCAAAAGTACAATCATCATAGCCTATTAAACAACAAAGAAGAAGAAGTGAAGAGTGAGTGACAAGGAAAGCATCCACCACCCATGGCTGCAAAACCCATATTTTGCCTCGCCAAGAAATGTGGTGGAAATCTGTACCCTCATCTCAGATTTATTTATTTATTTATTTTGGCAACGACACCCAGAAATTCTAAATGGCGAGGAAACCAGCGAGGGTTGTTTGATGATGTTGAGCCACCAACGACTACTCCACACCACCAAAATTACAATCATCATAGCCTACCGAGCCCTTCTAGGTAGCGAGGGAGGGGTGTGGAGTAGAAGAAGAACAAGTGAAGAGTGACTGAGATGATGATGATGATGATGGGAGGGTTGTTTGACGAAATGTGTGAATGAATCATTGACTTGGGATGAGAAGGGGGCAACAACCCTCTCTGTGAGACCAGAGACACACCCAACCCTTCCCATCCAACAAAGCCTCATACACTGATGGGAGTGGTGAACTGTGTGTGGGTTTAATAGGGGAGGTAGTTTTGGACTTCCATTGTTAACCTTCTTTTCACCCCCACTTTCTTTTGATACATGTTTTTGTTCCATCGTCAACATTTAGGTTATTTTTGTCATTTTAGGATTACGAAAATATATTTATTGATAAATTAGTTTAAAGACTTCTTTTACACCAAAAATAATTTATTAATTTTAAATCTTTCCGCCTATCAGAGATGGTGCAACTCCATCTCAGATCGCGGCAGAAACTGTAACAATTAACTTCACTCCAACAACTATCTCAGATCGAAGGTATGAGCAATTCTAATCGGTGGGTCATATTTACCGGCGTTATCTTAGATGGTGTCACCAAGCTCAACTATGGCAAAAGGTAAGCATCTTCGTTCTTTTCCTTAATTTTATTTAAACACCTATCACAATCAGGTAAGTTAAACATCCCAGCCGCATAGAGCATCAATTCGCCAAGCTCAATTTCAAATTTGTCTCTAAAATCTTCATACAAGCAATCCAGGTCGAAGACATGATGAACTTCAGGGAAAACTTTTGAAACTAAGGAAACAATTGTTCTTTTGTTAAATTCTGTGACTATGGCAAAAGGAAGACGAAGGTGAACATCAGCAAGTATGAACTCCTTCAAAAGCATTAGAAACGTCTCCCAGCTCACTTCATTTTTTTCTTTCTTCATTAAATATTGCAAAAGCCAGATAGAATGGTTTACTCTATGCAATACCATTCGCTATCATTAAGACTCGTTGGATTCTCTTGCTCTTGATTTCAATGAATGGTGGGCAGAAATTAGCATGAAGTGAATGAAACACACTGACGAAATACCCAGAAGAAATAAAGGAAACTGTTTTCCTTATCACAACCAAGCTTCGTCACACATCCACTCTTCCCCAACTCTTTGATCAACCCTGGAAGATATCAGCACGACTCTTCAAAGGGACTAAGATGCTACCTCCTATTTGGTTTTAGTTTTCACAGCTTTATTGTAAGAAATCTGAATGTCAAATTCTTTAGATATTGTTGTGATTATTTCACTTGGTGTCATATCTCGATTTTTCTTGATATCTGACAGTATTTTTGCGGCTATCCACTTTATAGTTGCTTGATCATGATCACAACAGCGTTGATGAACTGGGCATGAACTTTGGTTATGATATTTAGTCACTTTAAAAACAGGCAAGTTGCAATCTTTAACACCAGGCATTATGCACCATTTACACCCTGCACTTTTGCACTTCATTGTCAACCTTGATTTAGTAGTTTTATCGGGCTTGTATTGAAATTTTTTCCTTATCGCCAAGTCAGAAAGGGAATGCCTGAATGCATCTGCATCTGCATCTGGAAACTCTTGACCCTCAGCCAAATCTATATTTCCATGTATCGGTGTTTGGTTTGAAGTATCATAATTCACACAGTTCAAAATTTGAAGAACCATGCAAACTTGCATCAATGTTTATGGTTGTTCCTTGTTTATAAAATTTACTCTTAGTAAACAGCATCATATCTCGAGTTAGTAATGCTAGCTACATTAATCATGCAAAGCAATATTGTTTGAACTCACATGGGTTGCACAAAATTTCCACAATGATTCATTTCATTAGGAGGATCTATCACACCACCACCTATGGTTTCCTTCTCAACGTTATGCAAACCATTTGTTTCCCTGCCAAGAAGAAAGAATCAATACATTTATATGCAAGATTTTACTAAATAATTGATCGAGAAATATTCATACCTTTGATGAGTGTTTATTGCCATTGTTGATATATGCCATGATAAATTCAGATCGGTCTAGTATTGAACTTATAGGATTCATCATTATCCACATCAATGGCACTTTGGATCCTGAACTCTAAATCATGTGGTTGTAATCCTAACATGGCAATGGTCTTTGAAATTCCTTGAAGCAAATGGTCTTTGAAATTTTGCTTAATTTCTTCTTCCCCTCAACACATTCAGCATTTTTATTCTCATTAATTAGATCTCCATCATAAAAGCAAATTAACCGAATACTGGCAATCTCCATTATAGTCTCTAAAAGAACTGAAAAACAATAGTTCAGCTAGTTAGTCTCATATCCTTGGGAACATATAACCAGGAAAGAAGTTAACAATAGAGACAGGGTTCAGAAACAAAGATCAAGTAAACATAGATTTCTAATCTGCAAACTTCCATCCACCAAGCACACATGTATATGGTAAAAATTCCAAATAAAGATTGAATCATTTACCGGCCTCAAATGGAGAAAACTGCTTCTCCTGCTAGCTGATGTTGTCTTCTTCTGCTCGTAGAGAGAAAAGGATAAAGAACCAACAAACAAATGGTTCTTCTAACTTTCAGACTTGTGTTGAGAAGCAAAGAAAAGCATACCAAGATTGCCATATAAAAATAATTACATAAAAAGTCGATCAGTTCTTATCGGCTGCACGCTTGCCTTTAAAAAAAAATCAATAGCATGACAGCTCAATGGTTAGAGCTTGACAAATGGTACCACTAGGTCATGAGTTTGAACCCAGCCGGCGGCATGTTCATCAATTATGATGTGTTGACCAACTTTGATCTTTGATAGGTTATGGGATCTTGAAAACCTAGCTTGCCTTCCAAAAATAAAAAAAAAACAATCTATCATATTCAGGATTTTTTATTTTGCTGTTGTTGTTAATTGCTTACTATTCAATTGGTTGGTTTGACATACTTTTTAATCTATAGACAAAAATCAGAGGTCTTTTCTATATTTTGCTACAAAAAAAGATTTTCAATTCAATTAAAAGGGTCAGTCCATTAATCCAAATCCAAACCTCTCATTAATTCAACATGGGAAATTGATTCTTCAATTCTACTTGTGATTAAAAGGGATGTGGCATTCACATAAGTTTCACTCTTCCTTTAATATCCATAATGTCAAAATCCCTTACTTTTGCTTCTGAGAAACGAATAAATCATAAATAAATACATAACGAAATAAAAACTCACAAAACCCAAACTTCCATTCAAGAAAAAAAAAAAATTAGGCTCAGATCAAGCTTCATCTCAGACAAGGAAAGCATCCACCACCCATGGCTGTAAAACCCATATTTTGCCTCGCCAAGAAATGTGGTGGAAATATGTACCCTCATCTGAGTTTTTTTTTTTTTGGACAACGGCTACTCCACGCCACCAAAAGTAGTACAATCATCATAGCCTATTAAACAAAGAAGAAGTAGAAGTAGTAGTAGAGAGTGAGTGAGATGGTGATGATGATGATGGGAGGGTTGTTTGATGAAATGTGTGAATTGACTTGGGATGAGAAGGGGGCAACATAACTCCATCTTCATCTTTGACCAATAAACTATAACTCCATATTTGCATGGGATGGGATGACTACTCGCCAATTAAACAACACAGGCACCAGGGCAAAAGAACAGATTACTGAAACCATAATGTTGTCATTGTTTGCAGCGGTGAACCCAAGATTTTGGTCAAGGAAGGGCGAAATTGTAAGGGATTGTTGGTCAATAATAGGAGTAGTCAGGGGCAAAACTAGAAATTTTTCTACTCCGGAACAAGGATTGTGCATCAAGCATATCTACGTCAATGTTTCTTTTGGGTGAAGATGTTGACTCCATTGCAGTTGTTATTCCACTGTAGTACTTCAAGGTGGATCTGCTCCATTTCAGTAAATTTGATGGCTAAACCAGCTCATCATATGATCCGGGTTAGCATTTGACTGTTCCTGAGAGCAAGAACCTGATGTATGTATGCCTTCATAAACGGCTTCAGGAATCTTCTTCCTGACTAGCGCAGATCAGTTCCATGAGACTGAGCCTTATCGGATATGACCATTCACATCTCCACCAACAGAAGAAGGAAAGAAAAACCAGATAAATTTCTTATTATTCTCAAGTGATCTGAACTGATCAGCAATTAAAATCAATTTTTGTTCTAAAGAATTCTGATCTCTTTGTAACTAGACTTGAACAGTTCTGATCCAATCTTATGAACACAGCAGCGCACAGCTTCTCAAACCTAGCTCACATGCCTAAATGTATATAAAAGTTATATTTACCTCATTATATAGCTGGACCATATCAGTATGTCACCACTCTGCGCTGACACTTCTTTCAGGAGCTGCAGAAACAGTTTTACATTCCTTCAAAGTTCATAAATTGAATACTAGATGGAGTCAAAGACACTATCAGCATAAGTAAATATATCATAAAGAGTACAAAAGAGTGATCATAATTGAAACACCTTCCTAGGTTGAGTTTGGATACAATGAGCTCCATGGAAACGGTGTAGAAATTGTTTTCTAAACCACGAAAATCTTCTTCATGTCAAAGGATTTGAGAACAAGATTTAGAGCGGGGATATCTCAAATGCTCTCTCAGAGGAATGCAGCCAAGAATGACTAAGAAAGAGTTTACGAAGAGCTCTTGATTCTCTATATATTTAAGCATGCTTAGATTGATGATGCACATGATTAGACCTCTCTCTTTGAGCCAAACCTACTTGAGATGTGAAGAGTTTAGCTTTAAGACAGTACAATATGGCAATTTGGTAACGATGTGTTAAGTTGGATTCTCATTGGTTTATCTAATATTATGAAGTTGGTTCCCAATTTTCTGGTTTACAATCATCATTCAAGAAAATCTAAGTAATAAGGCATGTCGATTTTGGTTTGTCTTGTGCAATCCTAACAACTACATCAGGTACCCGTATTCCTTCTTTAGACAGGCCATGTAAAAACAACATATGAGATCAGTGACAAGCTCAGATAAACAAAATCGAAGACGAGAAAGCTAACATATGAGACCAGTAATGAGCTTGGATAAACACAATTGAAGATGCATTAGCTAGCTAATCATAACAAAACAGACCAAATATATACAAACATATGCACCTTTGAAGAATTCAGAGTATGTCACTGTTCCATGCCTAATAACACAACACAATGACAAGTAATCTGGTTAATCCACATGCCTTATCATTAAGTCTACTAAACATGCCTTCCAAAAGACAAAAAGTCTACTAAACATCATCATCATCGTCAAAGCACATTTCGGATATTTTCGAAATTAAGTCTAGCGGACCACCCTCCCAAACACAAATCCGTGCTCAAAGGGCCATTCCGAGAATCGAACTCGGGACCTCTCGCACCCAAAGCGAGAATCTTACCACTAGCCCAATTGCCCTTTGTTGATGTGCCAACAAAAGTGACCATCCCATTTTGAAACCCAGCAATGACAAAAATCATGAACCACTCAAAAACCCTAACTTCAATCACTAAAAATCAATCAATCACCATACAAAATAGAGTCAGATTACAGGCTCATTCTGTTGTTGAAAAGCTACTTGAATCAATCATAAGACAACATTTCTTCAAAACTCTAACTCAAATTTTGGAACCAAAACAACAAAAACAGAGAGTTTAGAAACATATTAGGCTCAGATTCAGCTTATACACCCCCTCAGACGAGGAAAATAACTTCCACCACCCATGGCTGCAAAACCCATAGTTTACCTCGCCAAGAAATGTGGTGAAATTTGTTCCCTCATCATCTAAGGAGTTCTTTTTTTTTTCAGAGATCATCACAGCCTGTAAGGTAGTAGTAGAGTAGAGGAAGAAGAAGAAGAGATTGATGAGATGGTCTGTTTATTGGGTGTGAAACTGATCATTGGCTTTGGGTAGAGAAGGTGGCAACAAACCCAAGACACCCAACCCTTCCCTACCACAATCAAAGCCTCTCTAACGTTTCAACGCTTCAGACCTCGGAACTTTTCTAGAGCAGAAATTCTAAATGTCGAGGAAACCAGCGAGGGGGAGGGTTGTTTGATGAAATGTGTGAATGAATCATTTGACTTGGGATGAGAAGGGGGCAACAACCCTCTCTGTGAGACCAGAGACACCCAACCCTTCCCATCCAACGAAGCCTCATACACTGATGAGAGTGTTGACCAGTGTGAGGGTTTAATAGGGGAGGTAGTTTTGGACTACCATTTTTAACCTTCCTCCACTCCAATTCCTGTTTTGCTACATGCTCTTGTTCAATTCCGGACCGTATCTAAAAACTTATAATTTAAATTCGGACCGTTTACGATTTGAGTTGAATTCATGGATCGTCGACCTGTTTGCCCATCCCTACCAATCATAATAAAAAAGGGAGAAAGGAAGGATTAGCGTAAAATTAACTGTCACACGTTTTGGTGCAATTTGAGATAGTGCAGAAAGATTTACTACCATGAGTCAAAAAAAATCTCAATCCCCATTTTAGTGTGTAAATTTTTCTTAAAAATAAGAGTTATTCTAAAAGTCGAGGAAGTGGGCGAGGAAATGAGCGAGGGGAGGTAGGTGGCGGGATGAGAACCGTTCACCTCCCTCGGGATGCGCAAGTCAAAAAAGACGACACATATCTCGAGAAAAGTGAACGATTTCCATCCCGCCACCTCCCTCCCCTCGCTCATTTCCACGCCCACTTCCTCGACATTTAGAATTTCTGTAAAAATAATACTCATGTTTATTATGGATGTTCTCACAAAACTTTTTTTTTTATTAGCTAAGGTGATGTGACATTGGGGAGGATGGTAGCTTTCTCGAAATACACTAAAATAGGGGAGTATATCTCGAGGGAATCATCATATCTTGAATGAGCATGCGTGACATCAATCTGATTGCCAAAAACTTAGTTCAGCGTTATTTTTCATTTGATAAATTAATAAATTATTTTTGGAGGAATGAGGCTAGAAAATTAGGTTATGTGACAAGAATAATGTGGCATTGTTTGAGAAGATTTTTTACAATTTTAAAATACACAAATACTTTGAAATTTATCATTTTTTCAAAATTACTCCCCATCACCGTGTTTACAAAAACATTATTTCCAAACATTTTCATTTTTGGAGATGGCTCCATTTCAATCACTACACAGTTCACTACTCTCACCAGTGTATGAGGCTTTGCTGGATGGGAAGGGTTGGGTGTGTCTCTAGTCTCACAGAGAGGGTTGTCACCCCTTTCTCATCCCAAGTCAGTGATTCATTCACACATTTCATCAAACAACCCTCCCATCATCATCACCATCTCACTCACTCTTTACTTCTTCTTCTTCTTCTTTGTTGTTTAATAGGCTACGCTGATTGATGATTGTACTTTTGGTGGTGTGGAGTAGTCGTTGCCAAAAAAAAAATCTCTCAGGTGAAGGTACAGATTTCCATCACATTTCTTGTCGAGGCAAAATATGGGTTTTGCAGCTTTCCTCGTCTGAGATAAAGCTTGATCTGAGCCTAATTTTTTCTTGAATGGAAGAAACCCATTTTTGTTTGGGGTTTACGAGTTCTTATTTGATTATTTATGATTTATTCATTTCTCAGAAACAAAAGTTGGGGATTTTGACTGTATGAATTGAAGAATCATTTTCCCATGTTGAATTAATGAGAGGCGTGGATTTGAATTAACAAACTGACCCTTTTAATTGAATTGAAAATCTTTTTATAGCAAAATATAGCAAGTACCTCTGATTTTTTTCAAAAGATTAAACAATGAATTGTGATTTAGAATTGGGGTTTGAATATAGCTTGGTACCTTTAGCTGAGAGGTACCAAAATAGTGTAACATTTGCCAAGGATCGGATTCAAAGGCAGAGATGGTTGCATATGGAATTTATATTACTCGGCTATTGTGCATCGATGCTCAATGGAATAGATCAGTGCTTTGATGAACCACTGCAATTATAGATGTAGAAAATTTTTGTACCAACTATTATCCATCCCTCGAGTAAGGTATTCGGCTAGCCTTAGTAGAGATGAACTCGAGTGGCAGCTAAGCTACAGGGACCTGACAGATTAACCATTGTTGTTAAATCCATTCACATCATAAAACTAATAACAATGAGAACGAGCTAAATAAGGAAAGGTATTCACATCATAAAACTAATAACAATGAGAACGAGCAAATAAGGAAAGGTAGCGGTCGTGTGGTGGTTGGTGATGTTGCAGAAGCCAATAAGAATGCGCAACATACTAAGAAAGCCATGATTGAACCAAGGATGTAAATTAATCAAACACTTCGTTGTGCAACTTACTCAATGCTTTAGTCACTCTCCTCTGATCTGCAGTAATAAATCTAGTCGGTTTTACAATCTTTGCAGATCCACATGTAAATCCCGGTCAAGGTGCTTTCAACGTGAAATTCTTTCACACTCTAACAGTCCTGTTGGTAGTTCCTGCAACTCCAACACTAACCTGAAATGAACTTGCTGCATTGCCAGGATCCCGGGACCATGAATTGATTACTCCTCCCTTGCAACAATTTGCAATTCGTTGGTTGTAGGGAGTTGCTGGAAGCAAATCCACAACTGTCGGGTCCTTCTTACAGCAATGTGGGATTTTTCCTATAAATTTTGAACAATCTCCCTGCTCTGTAGTCTGCCCTCCCATCATGTTCCAGATAACCTCCTTCTCTGACCATGTCCATCCCGGTGCTTGAATGTGACGATAGTGCTGGTAGTTGTACATTGTAACAACAGCCTGTCCAGTTTCAACCATAAGATACAGGGCCAAGCAGTCACTTTACAATTTTAAGAATTAATGTAAAATGAATATTCTTACTCTTAAGATTTTGACTAGATTTAATAGTGTCATTCGTCGATACCTTTTATTGAACTAGTTAAGCAATCTAAATCGACTGGGGACAACACTACCTAAGCAATACATGGATAAACTAGAAATCAAGCTCAAGATTATTGTCATATCATGGATATAGGCAATATGAAATAACGAAAATTTGATCTGTGTGCACTGTGGTGATAGTCCCTGCTGCTATGTACTTGCAACATAACCATCGGGAGTCCAACTGATGATATCCCATTTAATCGTGATATTTCCATCTGGATCCAATGGGTCATAGGCTTCTGCAAGAAAACATTCAGCAAACAAAGTTTAAATGTGTGATTGGAAGCCTATCTAAACAGAATAATACTATTAACACTATATTATTCAATTATGTTCAAACAAATTACAATTGTTGGCAAAATATTGCAACTTCAATGTGAGGACTAAATCGCTAGTTGTCAACCAAACCCATTAACATAACCCAGAAAACAACATTCATACAAAAATTTTCATAGGGCATTGAATTGCAAAACTTGGAATCAATGAAATGGAGGCCAAGATAATCCAAATTAGAGATCAACTATAAGAAACTGGACAACTTGACTTTCTAAACTTTTCATTAATCCAACAAGTCAATTCTTCCAATCTTAACTTCCCTACATTAACTTTTCATCAATATTGACTCCGTAATCCACAAAAATAGGAGCTAGTTCTAACAATAAGGAAAAGGACAGTCATATAAGCATGAAAAAGAAGATCAAATCAATTTTTGCATCCTAGTTACCAAGAAATGTGATTTCTCAAAAAAACCAAAAGTTTCACGAAATATTTCTTTTTCTCGAGTTACCGAAATTTCTTTTGAAATCTGAAATATTTATTTCTTTTGTTAAGCCAATCTCAATTTCAGTACATTTTAACCCTTTATAACCTTGGTTTTTAGTATCAAAATTTTGTTATATAAGTAAATTCTTATGCAATATGAAATTTGAACGACATTATGAGCCTCGTGAGACTCTTATGTTGTATGGAAGAGTTTAAAATGCTTAAATTGATAACTTCAAAAAATTACAACTGAAATTTTTATATCTTTTCTATACACAATGAAATATTTCTTAAAATAAACTTACCAAAAGTATCTCAAAAAATGAAATCACAAGCCTTGCTAGTTACAATATACCCGTACTTCAGATCGATCAAAACATCACCAAAAACTCAGCTTTTCCAACCAAATGCACCTCAAATGGATGGTAGATTCATAAAAGAGTAAACTTTATGTAAAATGGGGGTTTCGGGTACTAACCTGTTGAGAAGAAGTTGGTGCTGGAAAGCACAACCACCAACAAAATTGTGAGCTGGGATGAAATGGATTCAAAGAAAAATCTCATTTTTTTCTGAAGCAGGTTTGAACTTTTTTTCTTCTTCTCCACAGAGATTGCAATCTGCAAACCGAAGAGAGAAGTGTTGCGTTGGGTTTTGACTTTTCTCTCGCATGAACATGCACAATTGAGCTATAGTATTGTAAATGAAGTCTTCCCTGTGCACGCATCCCTAGGGAGGTGAACAGTCCCCCCTCCACCTCACTCCCCTCGCTCGTTTCCTCACAAGAATGGTTCACTCGAGCGATGGATAATGGTTAGTAAAAAAAAATTCCTAAATCTATAGTTGCAATGGTTCGTTAAAGTGCTGATCTATTCCGTTGAGCATCAAGGCACAATTGCTAAGTGTCTGCCTGTGAATCCAATCCTTGGAAAACATTAAACTATTTTGGTACCTCTCAGACTATTTTAGAGGTGAAATTCTAAATGTCGAGGGAAAGGGCGAGGAAACCAGCGAGGAAAAGGAGGTGGCGGGGGGTGAACCGTTCACCCCCCTCGACATGCGCGCCCATTTTTCATCTCGAGGGGGTGAACGGTTCACCCCCGCCACCTCCTTTTCCTCGCTGGTTTCCTCGCCCTTTCCCTCGACACATAGAATCACTCATTTTAGAGATTTGTATCACAATTCATTGTTTAACCTTTAAAAAAAAAAAAGAGTGATTCTAGATGTCGAGGAAACTGGCGAGGGAATTGGCGAGGGAGGGCGCCTTGCACGTGCCAGACCACTGTTTCAAAAAAAAAAAAAAAAAAAGCGGGAAAGCTTTGAATTTCATTGCTGGAATTTAAGAGGGAGGGAGGGACAAAAAACAGAGAGAGAAGAGAAGAGAAGAAATAGGGAAGACCTCTCCCCAAACTCATCTCCACAGAGAAGAAATCAGAAGAGAAGAGAAGCTGAAACTCTCCCTCTCCCTAAACTCGACAGAGAAGAGAAAGCTCTGTTTTGTGAGAGTAACAGAGCTTTCTACATAAGCATTGGTTTTGGCAGAATTACATGCTCTGTTTTTCTCTCCTTTTCACTGCTTTGAACTACACTGAAATGGAAATGGAGAATGACGGGAAGAGTCCAGTTGAAGGGGAGAAGAAGGAGAATGAGCCGTTTGCGGTGCCGACTGCTGGTCAAGTTCTTTAAACAAGTTCTTTCATAAGCATTGGTTTTATGGGCTTAATTGGATGAAAATCGAAGTGATGAACATCTGTCTGGAGCATCTTTGTCAAGTTCTTTAAACAAAATAATTTTTATTGTTACCCATCCTCCCTCTTGTTCCTTTCATCAACTTAAATGTCCATTGACGGCTTGTTTTGTTAAACTTGTGAGAGGAGGTGTGGTCTGCGATTTTAGTATTATATCTAAGTTTAGGCTTCAATAATGTTGTGGCTCATCAGTTCATTATTGATATAGAATATTAGAATGTAGAAACACCTTCATCAACTCTCAGAGGTCTTTTAAAAAAGTTACCAATAGAAATTCACAGTTGTACTATACTTATAGAAATCCTCATCTTTATGGTTTTGTTTTGAGTTCTTGTAAAAGAATGTTAGTACATTACTGAACAGTAGGAGCTGAACTGGAGCAAGAGAGAAGCCAAGTGAGAGCATAGTTCCTTCTTTGTATTTGTGACTCTTACGTAGTGAAATTCGAGTCTGGTTCTCACACAGCAAAGATTGCTCGTGTTTTGTGCTAGTCTACTGTCTTTCGTTTCTTTAAATTTACTTGTCAAGATCAATGAATCATAACAAGGTAATATATATGCATGCATTAGAAATTTACATTGCTGGGATTTACAAGTTTTGGCCTTTTGACATAGCAAGGTCTAACATAGGCTGAAATGTTTGATGGCCGAGCTCTCCCATTCAAGAACAAAAATAACATCCCTTGAAGAAGGCTTGCAACTGAAGCAAAGAACTGCAGATATCCCTACCATTATTGCTTGCCCAAACTATTATCCTGTCTCCTTTTAAATGACAAATCATATCAAAAGTACTTCCCACTCACTAGATTACCATAGTGCTCTGGTTCAGCTATGTTGTTTCCTTGGGTTGCAATTTAGATGAATCCTTTTTCGACCCATTGTTTCGGGTTCAACCTGGGCATTGTTTGGAGTTTTGAAGGCACATTACGTACATATATACTTGTTGCTCTACACTAATAGCCACACATTGCAATTTCTTGCTGGGTACACTTCACACCCCTGCAGTGAAACAATATACCATGAATTAGATAACATTGAAGATGGGATCTCAAATGCGGATGCTGATGCATAAACACTAAATACTCTACTAGCATCAACAAAAGATGAATATTTTCAAGTGAAACCAGTTCATTAAAACCTCAAACAACAGGCAACTCATCCATAGTGAAAAATTAGAAGCCAATTCAAAAGATCTTGTTAGCTACTAAAATTGTTATTAGTCATTCTTTCACCAAATGAACTTGCCTAGATTCTAAATTGCCTAGATTTTAAATGCAACCCAAACAGATGTTCCAGACAGATGTTCATCACTTCGATTTTCATCCAATTAAGCCCATAAAACCAATGCTTATGAAAGAACTTGTTTAAAGAACTTGACCAGCAGTCGGCACCGCAAACGGCTCATTCTCCTTCTTCTCCCCTTCAACTGGACTCTTCCCTTCATTCTCCATTTCCATTTCAGTGTAGTTCAAAGCAGTGAAAAGGAGAGAAAAACAGAGCATGTAATTCTGCCAAAACCAATGCTTATGTAGAAAGCTCTGTTACTCTCACAAAACAGAGCTTTCTCTTCTCTGTCGAGTTTGGGGAGAGGGAGAGTTTCAGCTTCTCTTCTCTTCTGATTTCTTCTCTGTGGAGATGAGTTTGGGGAGAGGTTTTCCCTATTTCTTCTCTTCTCTTCTCTCTCTGTTTTTTGTCCCTCCCTCCCTCTTAAATTTCAGCAATGAAATTCAAAAGCTTTCCCGCTTTTTTTTTTTTTTTTCGAAACAGTGGTCTGGCACGTGCGAGGCGCCCTCCCTCGCCAGTTTCCTCGACATCTAGAATCACTCAAAAAAAAATCAGAGTCCTTGCCATATTTAGCTATGAAAAGATTTTCAATTCAACTAAAAGGTTAGTCCATTAATCCAAATCCATACAATCAAAATCCCCAACTTTTGCTTCTGAGAAATTAATAAACCATAAATAAATAAATAATCAAATAAAAACTCACAAAACCCAAACAAAAAAGGGTTCTTCCATTGAAGAAAAAAATAAAAATAAAATTAGGCTCAGATCAAGCTTTATCTCAGACAAGGAAAGCATCCACCACCCATGGCTGCAAAACCCATATTTTGCCTCGCCAAGAAATGTGGTGGAAATATGTACCCTTGTCTCAGATTATTTTTCTTGGCAACGACTACTCCACACCATCAAAAGAACAATCATCACAGCCTATTAAACAACAAAGAAGAAGAAGTGAAGAGTGAGTGACAAGGAAAGCATCCACCCATGGCTGCAAAACCCATATTTTGCCTCGCCAAGAAATGTGGAGGAAATCTGTACCCTCATCTCAGATTTTTTTTTTTTTTTTTGTGGCAACGACTACTCCACACCACCAAAATTACAATCATCATAGCCTACCGAATCCTTCTAGGGAGCGAGGGAGGGGTGTGGAGTAGAAGAAGAACAAGTGAAGAATGAGTGAGATGATGATGATGATGATGGGAGGGTTGTTTGACGAAATGTGTGAATGAATCATTGACTTGGGATGAGAAGGGGGCAACAACCCTCTCTGTCAGACCAGACACACATCCAACCCTTCCCATCCAACAAAGCCTCATACACTGATGAGAGTGGTGAACTGTGTGGGGTTTAATAGGGGAGGTAGTTTTAGACTTCCATTTTTTAACCTTCTTTTCACCCCCACTTTCTTTTGATACATGTTTTTGTTCCATTGTCAACATTTAGGTTATTGTTGTCATTTTAGAATTGAATGGGTCTATCTAAGTAGAATTACGAAAATGTATTTTTGATAAATTTGTTTGAGCACAACCTCGGACTAGGCACCGTAGAATTAGAGATTAGTTTAGAGACTTTTTTACACCGAAATAATTTATTAATTTGCAAAAACATTTTTGACCTATAGTAGTAAATCTTTCCGCGCTATCAGAGATGGTGTAACTCTATCTCAGATTACGGCAGAAAGTGTAACAATTAACTTCACTCCAATCCCTCTTTTCTCCATTTCTTGGCGTTATCCTAGATGGTGTCATACTCTATTAGCGGTGCGTCAAATTTGACACTCCCCTAATAATAATGTGCACATTTAACAACTTTTTTTTGCGCTTGCTAGGAGCGATTGAGTGTGCAAACTTACACCCCACCCCCAAAGTGCTGCTTACTATGATGCTCTGATATCACACATGTTGGAGAAGCTTGAGTTGTTAAGACCAAAATCTATCATTTATTGATGTAATAATAAAACTCTATTAAATCAAGCCAAACCAAACCCAACAAAAATAGTTATCATTTTTTGGTATTATGTGGCATATTAATTACTAAATGTCAATGGGAGATTATATAATGTTTTAGATATAGGTAGAGATTCCCCATAAATATTTATCCTAAAAAAATAAATATAAAAAATCTTACTTTTAAGTACTTCAAAATGAGACTCTAATTAATTTGATTAATTGACATGATTTGACATTTGACTTAATATACCAAAGTATACAAAAGAGGTCTGACTTTGCAAGAACAGCATGGACCATTAGAGTATCACATTCTCTTTTGCTCAGCACTTGTTGGCATGATTAATGCCATCTCAAATCCATTGTAACCAATTTCATGTCATCGGGATGGGATGGGACGAGACTAGAATCGCGGGATTGGATGCCCAACCCTAAGAAAAACTAAAGATCAATGTTAGAGCAATTAGTTCATTTCGACATATGTGTCTCGAGATCTGCCCTAGTTTCAGCATCTAACATTTTCTTCTGGTGGTTGCCAATCCTGTGAAAGATTAGCAAGTGGAAGAAAATCTTCTGCAAATATAGCACGAATTGCCTCATTCTTGTACCAATGTTTGCAATAATCCTCATATTAAGGTCCAGGTGATTTATAACTGCAGCTTGCATGCTTACATGGTATCCCTCTCCCTTGGAATTTTCCGCAGTCGCATGTTCTGGTTTCCAAGTTGACTGCGAAATGATGAGAATCAATAACATCAAAGGCATGGTATTCCTCGGCATTAATTCCTACTAGTACCAGAACTGAATGTGAATCATTAATAGCTCCATCAACCCAATCTCTACCCAATGACGTTAACTTTGTTGGGGTTATGGTAGCCGCCCGAGCTTGTTCATCAAAGAAACCTTTTGCGACGTTTTTTGTAATGTGTATGACTGAAGCCACAATCGGCAAGTACTCAATATCTTCTGTACAATATTTTGTGGTCTCACAAATCAAACGGAAAAATAGATAAAAATGAACATCATATCCCAATTGGAAGTAGGCGTTAGACCAATGAGGTTTTCCAGCATCTAGTAACCATTGGTAAACATCTTCGTTCTTTTCCTTAATTTTATTTAAACACCTATCACAATCAGTCACAATCAGGTAAGTTAAACATCCCAGCCGCATAGAGCATCAATTCGCCAAGCTCAACTTAAATTTGTCTCTAAAATCTTCATACAAGCAATCCAGGTCGAAGGCATGATGAACTTCAGGGAAAACTTTTGAAACTAAGGAAACAATTGTTCTTCTGCCAAATTCTGTGACTATGGCAAAAGGAAGACGAAGGTGAACATCAGCAAGTATGAACTCTTTCAAAAGCATTAGAACGTCTCCCAGCACACTTCATTTTCTTCAATTTCGTTGGTCAATGCATACATTGCCTTCTGAAACTATCAAACATTCTTGATCATCACCCAATGCTGGAGCCACATTTCAACTCACAACTCTTTGTTTGTTTTTAACTCCACTAGTAGCTCATTCCTTACATGTTTCCAACCATTTTCCTTGTCGTAATTTAAAAAATTAGCTATGCATCGGAATCCACAATTCCCATCAGCAGGTACATTCTCAATGCTATCAACATAATCTTGAATCCACGACGGAATTTGCTTCATGAAAGTAATTTTCCACGTCTCCTTTTGCTTTCGCTTAAAAACACTCTATTGACCTTTTAGCCTCATCTTGTGTCTTGGTGAACTCATGACTAGATTGGTCCATTTTAGTAGAATTTCATGCTTAGGCAATTTCTTCTTTTTAGGCCTCCCTTATTCGCCACAAGTTCGGATGGTTCGATCATTAGAGTTGAACCCAAACAATTCAATTCTGGAAGCTTCCTATTTAATACCAACTGATGATCATGGGTGCATTCATAACTGGTTTGAAACACACATTCATACTTAACAAGGTCATTACCCACAGATTGTCAACCTAGACTTGGTTGTTTTAACGGGCTTGTATTCAAATTTTTTCCTTATCACCAAATCGTGGGGGCAATGGTTGTTCCCTGATATAAAATTTACTTTTAGTAAATCATATCTCAAGTTAGTAATGCTAGCTACATTAATCAGGCGAAGCAATATGGTTTGAACTCATAGTTTGCACACAATTTCCACAATGATTCATTTCATTAGGAAGATCTACCACACCACCACCACCTATGGTTTCTGTCTCAACAGTAAGCGAATCATGTGTTTCTCTGTCAGAAAGGAAGAAGTGGACAATCAATGGAATCAGTTCATTTATAGGCAAGAGTTTACTAAATAATTGGTCAAAAAATGTTCATAGCCGTCTGATGATATATGCCATGATAAATTTAGACTGGTCCAGTATTGAACTTAAGGATTCATCGTCATCCACATCAATGGCAATTTGGATCTCCTTGTCCAAGTAAACTCCGCACTTGATCCTGAACTCTAAATCATCTGATTGTAATCCTAACATGGCTTGTATCTTTTCTTTGAATCCCTTGAAGCCAATGGTCTTTGAAACTTTACTTAATTTATTCTTTCCCCCAACATATTCAACATTTTTATTCTCATTAATTAGATCTCCATCGTAAAACCAAAACATCACTGAAACTTGACATACAAATTTTTACAACTTGAATAAATTCTCAAAACTCAAAATAAAACTGATTACAATTTCTGAATAAGCTTATTTAACCAAAATTATATTCTAAACATAATCTAAGTGGACTCGTTTCAATCCGTTTTTTCATTCTAAAATGCGCAACAAAACCCATTATTAATTTACAGGGCTAGTTTCAGTAACTAACATTTTCTTCAACAAGCTTTGCAACCACGACCTACTCTCCTCTTGGGCCAGGCTGACATACTTTCATCTTTGAAGGATGAATGCGAAGTTCATTATCTTCTGGTGGTTGCCAATCCTTGGAACGATTAGCTAGTGGAAGAAAATCTTCTGCAAATATAGCACGAACTGCCTCATTCGTGTACCAATGTTTGCAATAATCCTCGATATTAAGATCCAGGTGCTTTATGACTGCAACTGCGTGCTTACATGGTATCCCTATCACTTGGAATTCTCCGCAGTCGCATCTTCTGGTTTCCAAGTTGACTGTGAAACTATGAGACTCAGTAACATCAAAGGCATGGTATTCCTCGGCATTACTTCCTAGTGTTGCTACCTGAACTGAATCTGAATCTTCAATAGCTCCATCAACCCAATGTCTACCCAATGAAGTTAACTTTGCCGACATTAGGGTAGCTGCCCAAGCTTGTTCATCAAAGAAACTTTCTGCGACGTATTTTGTAGTGTGTATAACTGAAGCCGCAATTGGCAAGTACTCAATATAGTCTGTCCAATGTTCTACCGCAAATACCCGCCAACTCCAATTTAAACAATGATAAACATCATATCCCACCACGAAGTAGGCATTGGACCAATGAGATTTTCCCGCATCTAGTAACCATTGGTAAGCATCTTCATTCTTTTCCTTAATTTCATTTAATAACCTATCACAATCAGATACGTTAAACACCTCAGACGCTTCAACCATCAATTTGTAAATATTATAATCTTGAAACTTGTCTGCAAAATCTTCATAAAAGCTTGCCGGGTCGAAGATATGATGAACTTCAGGGAAAACTTTTGAAACTAATGAAACAGTTGTTTTTTTGTCGAATTCTGTGACTATAAAAGGAAGACGAACGTGAACATCAGCAAGTATGAACTCCTTCAAAAGCATTAGAAACGTCTCCCAGCACACTTCTTTTTCTTCTTCTTTCTTAAATATTGCAAAAGCCAGATAGAATGGTTCATCGCTTGCCATACCATACACTACCATTAGGACTCCTGATTGGATTCTCACCCGCTTGATTTGAATCAATGGGGGGCATAAATGAGAATGAAATGTTTGAACACACTGATGAAATGCCCAGAAAAAATAAAGGAACCTGTTTTCCTTATCACAACCAAGCTTCGTCAAACATCCACTCTTCTCCAACTCTTTGATCAACCCTGGAAGATACCGGTACGAGTCTTCAAAGGCGACTTCCTCCAACGCCTTGGTTATAGCTTTTGCAGCTTTATTGTAGGAAATCTGAATGTCAAATTCCCTAGATAATATAGTGATTATTTCACTTGGTGTCATATCTCGATTTTTCTTGATATCTGACTGTATCTTTGCGGCTATCCACTGTATAGTTGCTTGATCATGATCACGACCGCGTTGACGAACTGGGCATGAATGTCTATTACGATATTTAGTCACTTTAAAAGCAGGTAACATCCGATCTTTAACACCAGCCACTATAAGCCATTTACACTCTGGACTTTTGCACTTCATTGTCAACCTAGACTTGGTTGTTTTAATGGTCTTGTATTCAAATTTTTCCTTATCGCCAAATCAGAAAGGGCATGTCTGAAGGCATTTGCATCTGGAAACTCTTGACCCTTGGCCAAATCTATATCTCCTTGCAACGGTGTTTGGTTTGAAGTATCATCATTCACACACGGTTCAAAATTTGAAGAACCATGCAAACTCGCATCAATATTTGACGGGGGCAATGGTTGTTCCCTGTTATAAAATTTACTTTTAGCAAACGGCATCATATCTCGAGTTAGTAATGCTAATGCTAGCTACATTAATCATGCAAAGCAATATAGTTTGAACTCACATAGGTTGCAAAAAATTTCCTCTAGGATACATTTCATTAGGAGGATCAACACCACTACCACCACCACCTATGGTTTCTTTCTCAACGTTAGGCAAACCATTTGTTTCCCTGCCAGAAAGAAAGAAGTGGATAGTCAATGGCTTGAGGTCATCTATAGGCGATAGTTTAGTAAATAATGAGTAAAGAAATGTTTATGGGTTGAGGTCATCTGTAGTCAATGGATTTGTTCATACCTTTGATGAGTGTTTATTGCTGATGGTTGCTGTTTGATGATATATGCCATGATAAATTCAGACTGGTCCAGTATTGAACTTAAGGATTCATCGTCATCCACGTCAATGGCAATTTGGATCTCCTTGGTCAAGTAAACTCCGCACTTGATCCTGAACTCTGAATCATCTGGTTGTAATCCTAACATGGCTTGTATCTTTTCTTTGAATACCTTGAAGCCAATGGTCTTTAAAACTTTGCTTAATTTATTCTTTCCCCCAACATATTCAACATTTTTATTCTCGTTAATTAGATCTCCATCATAAAAGCAAATTAAGGCAGTCTGGTCTCTCTCCATTATATAGTCTCTAAAAGAAACTGAAAAACAATAATTCAGCTAGCTGGTCTCATATCCTTGAGAACATATAACCAGGAAAGAAGTTGACTAAACACACTTTTACAGTAGCTATGACAATAAACATAGGGTTCGGAAACAAAGATCAAGTAAACATAGATTTCAAATCTGCAAACTTCCATCTACCAAGCACACGTATGTATATAGCAAAAATTTCAAATAAAAACTGAATCATTTACCTGCCTCAATATGGAGATCCCATCATTTTCCTTGTGTTTCATTTTCTTAGTTGAGATTGAATAATTAATGAATGGTAGACATCTCATTTTTTTTTAAGACCCAACTTAAGTTAGTCAAATTTGGTTGGCTAAATTAAATAAAAAATTTCATCTCGAACCCCACATCTTCTTCCACACTTCATCTATTTCCCCCATTAAACCTTCATTGAAGTATGAGTTGTTTTTATTCCACCCCAAGCGAGCGATCACGATACTAAAAAATTAACGCAATCATTTCAAGAATTTTCTTAGAAGCAGTAAACTTGAGACAAACTTCATTGTGAGGTTCTCAAATGCTCAACTTTCTGCATGATGATGTAATTTTCTACATTGGGTTGCATAGTTTACACGTTATTCAATAGTGACTCGATAAGGAGTGAGTAGCGAGTTCACCGAATGCTCAAGGAGTAATCGACAAAACTCGGATGAATAATTCGAACAAGAATTTTTATATATCTACACCTAAGAGCACTTAATTAGCTCAAGGAATATCAAGAAATTCTATTTTAAATACCTATCAATATATAAATTAACATCACCAATCACCATTGTCAAAATAAATTATGCTACCTAGAAAATACCACAAGCATCTCAAATTGTCAAATGTAACTAGCTTACTATACATAACACAACCCAAGGGAAAAAAGTGAAGTAAAAGAAGGGAGGAAAAAGGAAAAAAAAATACCAAGTTGAACCCAATTACTCGGCTGAGTTTTTAATTACTCGGCAAGTAAATGAGTCCGAGTCTCTTTTTTTTTAACATGCCCAAGGGACCATTACCGAGTACTCGGCGAGTAAATGCGACCAAGTCCCATTTTTTTAAAAAGCCCAAGGAACCGTTACTGAGTATCGAGTACTTGCCAATTCAACTACAAAGCCACTAGGGTGATAGAACAGATTACTGAAACCATAACTCCATCTTTTGTTGTCATTGTTTGCTATGGCAGACCCATGATTTTAGTCGAGAAAAGCGAAATTGTAAGGGATTGTTGGTCAATAATAAGAGTTATCAGGGGCAAAACTAAAAAAATTTCTACTCCAGATCAAGGATTGTGCATCAAGCATATCTACGTCAATGTTTCTTTTACCATTACAGTACTTCAAGGTGGATCTGCTCCATTTCAGTAAATTCGATGGCTAAACCAGCCCATCATATTATCCGGGTTAGGATTTGATTGTTCCTGAGAGCAAGAACCCGATGTATGTATGCCTTCATAAACGGCTTCAGGAACCTTCTTCCTGACTAGTGCAAATCATTTCCATGAGACTAAGCCTTATCGAATATGACCTTTCACATCTCCACCAACAGGAGGAAAGAAAAACCAGATAAATTTCTTATTATTCTCAAGTGATCTGAACTGATCAGCAATTAAAATTCATTTTTGTTTTAAAGATTTCTGATCTCTTTGTAACTAGACTTGAACAGTTCTGATCAGCTTCTCAAACCTAGCTCACATGCCTAAAAGTTTATCTCTTTCAAAGAACTGTTTATGGATTGAGGTCAGCTATGGTCAATGGATTTGTTTGTACCTTTGACGAGTGTTTATTACTGATGGTTGCCGTTTGATGATATATGCCATGATAAATTCAGACTGGTCCAATATTGAACTTAAGGATTCATCATCATCCACATCAATTATTCAAGTAAACTCCTTGTTCAAGTAAACTCCGCACTTGATCGTGAACTCTGAATCATCTGGTTGTAATCCTAACATGGCTTGTATCTCTTCTTTGAATTCCTTGAAGCCAATGGTCTTTGAAACTTTACTTAATTTCTTCTTCCCCCAACATATTCAGCATTTTTATTCTTGTTAATTAGAACTCCATCATAAAAGCAAATTAACCGAATACTGGCAGTCTCCATTATAATCTCTAAAAGAAACTGAAAAACAATAATTTAGCTAGCTAGTCTCATATCCTTGAGAACATATAACCAGGAAAGAAGTTGACTAAACACATTTTTACAGTAGCTATGAAAATAAAGACAGGGTTCGGAAACAAAGATCAAGTAAACATAGATTTCGAATCTGCAAACTTCCATCTACCAAGCACACATATTATATAGCAAAATTTTCAAATAAAGACTGAAACATTTACCTGCCTCAATTGGAGAAAACTGCTTCTCCTGCGAGCTGATTCTGCTGGTAGAGAGAAAAGGATAGAGATCCAACAAAGAAATTGTTCTTCTAACTTAGTTGAGAAGCAAAGTAAAGCAGACCAAGAATTACTTTTCCAAAGTTGTTTTCAAATGGTTGGTTCAATATACTTTTTGGAAATTGTTTTCATGTGTTGACACTTGGAAATATATTGCAAGCCGAATTGTAATGTACTACTAAGTTCACATGTCACCAGATTAAGCCCAATACTCTTAAGTCTTAATAAGGCAAAAGTAAGCCTTTATAAGGCAATTATTTGGGGGGTCGACCCAAGATAGGTAGACCAACATTACATCGACCAGAAAACAAATAGTAGAGTATAAATCGGGCAATAAAACTTTTTGTATGGACAACACTCAGAAAGAAAAACTTCTCCTGCAGATTTAGGAACACAAGTCGTGTAGGAAAACTATTTCACACGAACGGCTCCCAAACAAAAAAAAATCTCCAACAAAATCTCTTTTCCTAAACTACGCCACCAAAAACCTAGCCGAACAATGACTCATACACAATAAAATAGAGATAAGATCAATGAACTTAAGGTACACTACAAAAACCTAATTTATAGCTTTAAACCTTATCTAACTTCAATTACTACCTATGCAAGTTTAGGTAAGTAACGAAAAATGAGAGCATGGCTCAAGTATGCCGCCAATCGATTACACTTACTTAAGTAGAGCATGGCTCAAGTGTGCTACGAATCAACTACGTGCACACCAATCGACTACATCACTCACTTATATATGGAGAGCATGGCTCGTGTGCTACCTATTGACTACATCACTTGCTTATATGGAGGAGTCCTTCTAGGGGTCGAGCGAATGACCGACCCATCCTCTTCGAAACAAGTGTCAGCATACATCTCCACCCATCCCTCACCGCCTTTTCCTCGCTCCTTCCCTCGACCCCTAGAATTTCCGTATATGGAGATATGGGCCTCTATTGTTGATGGTAATTTATTTCCATGACCACTTATCCCTCAAAACACTTACCAGCCTGGTAAACATTGCAATGTGAAGCAGACACAAGTTAATAATGTAGAAGCAGCATGGTGCATACATAATCTTGTAGTCAATTAAAAGCTCGATGCGCATTGCAATGTGAAGCCACTGATGAATAATGTTGAATTCCTCAATTTCAGATTATCAAAACACATCAACAAATCAGTAAAAAAAAAAACTCTTCTCTAAGATTAAAAATCTACATTCATCAACACAACATTCTATTTTTGTGATCAAACATATCAGTCCTAAACCGCACCATTGGCATTTGGGTTTATATAAGAATTTTTTTTTATCCAGAGAATATTTCTCCCTTTTATTTAGAGAAACTTTTTACTAGCTAGCACACACCTCAACGTCAGATAACTACAAAACTTCCTTGTTTTGTTCCATAATCCATTTTCCCGAAAACGACCTTAAATGTAATCATTAATTTGTGTGGCAACAAGTTCGTAAAAAGTAGCTAGAAATTTAGTTAACTACCAACCTGGCGTACTCGATCACTTACTTACATGCCACCATGGTCAATCGTGGTCATTACATGTGTGACCATGTTCTAGTCTCCACCAAATAGTCGAACAAAATTCTAGGGTGCATATCTCGAGGAGGGTGGGAGTCTCTGTCTCCCTAGAAAGGTTTCAAATAGTATTTTCTACAGAAAATTCTAGGGGTCGAGGGAGGGGTCGAGGGAAAGGGAGCGAGGGATGGGTGTAACCACCCATCCTTCTCGGGATGAGCGCTCGCGTGCATCTTCAATGCGATGTGCTCATCCCGAGGAGGATGGGTGGTTACACCCATCCCTCGCCCCTTTCCCTCGCTCCCTCCCTCGCTCTGTAGCAAAGCTCCTTTTCTACATAGCGAGGAAATGCATGCGGAAGAGGGTGTAACTAGGGGTGGGCAATGTCGGTTCGGTTCGGTTCGGTTTTGAGCCCCAAATCGATTTCGAATCGATTTAATTCGGTTTGCCCAAAACCCAAATCGAAACCGAATTTTGTATTTGTAAACTGATGAATTCGGTTGAACTGAATTTCGGATCGGTTCGGTTCGGTTGGGCTGAAATTTCAGGCTCAAGCATTTGAAAGACTTTCATTAAAACATGTCTTATTTTTTTTTACGGGCCCAATTTTAGCACAAAATTGAAAACTTTGAGAAAATGGGGTGATTCAGTGCAACAGGGTGTACTGCAGTGCATTTGTTGCACTAATCAAGTATTGACACCTACTTGTTACTTAGTTATTATATATATCTAATTAATCGGTCGGTTCGGTTATAAATCGGTCGGTTCAAAATCGTAAATCGATTTCAAACCGTTTATAATCGGTTCGGTTCGGTTTAAATTATTTTCTTTCTACTCATATTTCGGTTCGGTTACCGAACCGAATTTAAAAACCGATTCGGTCGATTAACCGAATTTAAATCGCTTTTTACCCACCCCTAGGTGTAACCACCCATCTCCCTCAAAATGAGCGATGGTATGTATTTCGAGAGATGGAGGATTACACCCTCGTACATTTCCTCACGCATTTCCTCGCCGTTTAGAAAAGCTGCTCCAAAAATCAATCAAAACACTCAAAAACCAATGAAAATCAAACAACCCCATTGCACAATTCCAAAAGACAAACAACCCCAAACACTAAAAATCCAATTTTCTTCAACCCCAGACACACAAAAATGGATACCGAAGCAATGGAAGTGGTGAAGGGATTGGACTTGGTACATGGGAAGGTGGTAACATAAGTAAGTGTTAAGTTGACTGCCAATGTCGTTTAAAGGCGATGTTTAACATAAGTAAGCCCTTCTATTCTTAATTTCGCACAATTTTCATGTTGCAGATGAGTGTCAGATGCTTTGGGGGGTTAAATTCTACAACGAATTGCTCATGCAAGCTAGGAATGTAAGCTGGGAATGTACAATCTGAGCTCCTCTTCCGAAAGGATGAGGGAACTTTCAATTTTGATAGGGGTTGTACTCAGAAAATATGGTGGAAACACATAGCGACTCGCCTCTTAAGAGACAAACCCCTCCTTTCTTTTTCTCTTTTTCTTCCAGGGAGAAAACGCTCCCTTCGTCATCTCTTTCCTTCTTGCCGATTTCTCATTGGATTTGCCGATTTCTCCCCCCAAACTTCATCTCCTCCTCCTCATTTTTCTTCATCTTTTTCCCATTTCCTTCTTGCTTCAGTTTTTCCATCATGACTTAGCTTCTAAAATGTGGCACACCAAGACACTCACACATGCATAAAGTGTTCATCTAAGAACTGCAAATCTTCTTACATGATGCTTTGGGAGTTTCATGATAGGCGATACATTAGAAGCATTACACCAAAATGGTTAATTAGTTTATATCTGTATTTTTTAATTTGTAATTTTTTATTATGTTACAAGTATTGTATCCCAAAAGATGTTACTAATTATTGAGTTAAGCTACTATAAAAAAAAAGTAATAATTTTTAACAAATATATTATTTATAAAATTAATTAAAAAATAAATAAAAATTTTGACAGTAAAGTCTGAGACACAAATCAATTTTGGTTCGCTTTCCCCTGTGTTCATTCCTCCCCAAACCTCTCTTTTACCAAACCTAAAGTGTTCATCTAATAACTGCAAATCTTCTTACATGATGCTTTGGGAGTTTCATGATAAGCGATACATTAGAAGCATTACACCAAAATGGTTAATTAGTTTATATCTGTATTTTTTGATTTGTAACCAAAAAAATGTTACTAATTATTGAGTTAAGCCACTGTAAACAAAGTAATAATTTTTAACAAATATATTATTTATAAAATTAATTAAAAATAAATAAAAATACTGATAGTAAAGTCTGAGACACAAATCAATTTTGGTTCCCTTTCACTGTGTTCATTCCTCCCCAAGCCTCTCTTTTACCAAACCTAAAATCAATTTTGTGTTCATGCCCATGAAGCAACGCTGTAGCAATCTCATAATAATTTAATGATTATTTTTCCGTTAACAAAGTTGTCACGAGATGCTCATATTCTTTGAAAGGGAATTCAAAATGCACAAAGCCGTATAATTCTCTAGAACAATTTCTTCTAAATTCAATAGGTCGGCAATTAGCATATTGAATTCATCCAGATGCTCAGGCAAAGTAATACATTGTCTCATATTCATCCGAAAAAAGCTGCTTCATGAAGAAGAATTTATTTTGAATATTTTTTGTCATATATTTGTCTTCCAAATTTTTTCACAATACTTTAGCGGAGGTTTCCTTTATGACAATATTTTTTTTCTTTCGCTAAACACAGTCGGATAGACCCACACGCTTGTCGATTCAATTGTTCAAATCTTCTTCTCCCATGGCGTTCGACTTATCACCCAAAGCATTCTCCAAATTATATTGTGAGAGCACATCCAATACTTCACGCTTGTCGTTGAACTTTTCGACTATTGCGGTAATCATCTTCAAATTGGAACCTGAACTCGACGTCTCTGCCATGTTCCTCAATACTTTCATACAAAACTATCAATTCACACACAAACGAACCAAGAAAATACCTTTGGCTCTGATACCAATTTGTTGCGCCTCGCGAAAGTGTAACAGATTGTGGAACACAATTTATAGTTGCAATAGAAAGTAATAAATTCAAATTATAAACAAGGCAATGTAAAGTAAATGAAAATAAATAAACATATATTGCACAAAGCAATTTAACGTGGTTGAGCAAATTTGCCTACATCTACGTGCAAAGAGAATGACTTTACCAATGAGATTGAAGAGTATAAATGGAGAGAGCTACACAACGTCAACGACATTCAACACATAAGTGTCTAAGCAACACCAGAAAATACACAGTGCGTATATCCTTCACACACAAAAGAAAGAAAAAAATCTCATCACTTTCTCTCTTCTCCCTCGCATAGACACATAGATAATGGGTTGAAAAACCCTAATCTTCTCTCAACTCACAGAGTTCTTAAGCTCTTAAGGAAGAATTGATTATGAAGTACCTTGTTTTGAACCAAAACTAATTGTGCAATGCCACAATCCTGCAAAGTAATGTCATAAATAAGTATTCCTTGTGTGGGCACACAATCCAGCACAACATCCTAACAACATATGAGATTAGTAATGAACTGAACAAGCCAAACATTCAAGCTATGAATATAATTCATCAAATCATGTTGGGACAATTTACATGGATCAGCACATATTATATCATAGTAAGATATTTCTCATATACTAACTATGTTTGCTAGTTTAATGTATTGGATGTTTTACTCAAGCAAATTCCTATATGCAAATATAAAGCATAAATTCCATCCAAATATTAAACATACGAACAATAGCACATGCACATAAACATATTAATGTAAGCAAACATGCTTTGAAACACAAATTCAATCTATGAAATAAATTCATACCTGTTTGTTGTATCTTCTGTATAAGATTCAGCTGCTGTAAAGAAATCCAATAAATAGTTAGGATCAATGGTACCAGTATTTATTGGGTTGAGTCGCGGACTAGGTCGCTCTCTTTAAGACGTTTCGCGGCTCTGCCCAAGATTGTGCTAGCAGTTTCATAGCCCCGCCGTCCCCAGGATAAAACAGCCCATAATCTTCTCTGTCTCGTTCAAAAATGCACAATAATTGAACGGTATACTAATCACCCTCTCCTTATTTGCTCGGAATCATAAATCGCCAAGAAACAGATATAAAACAGGTTCTGGATGCAATTCTGTTTTGCAAAAACGCAAGAACTGTTTCTCATTTCGAAGATGCAAAAAACTAACTCTGTTTGCAAGATCTGTTTCTGATTTCGAAAATGCAAAAACAGATTTCGAAGAAGCTGAAGAACTGATACTGATTTAGAAGATGCAAGAATCTGTTTTGCAATCTCTGTTTTTTCTGATTTCGAAGAAGCAAAAACAGATTCGAATTAGCAAAACTCTGTAGCAAGAACTGCTGGACTGATTTTTGAGAACTGAATGCTGGAACTTTCGAAGAAGCTTGACTGTTGCATGAACTGCTTCAGATTTAGAAGAAGCTAACAATCTTAAGCTCTGTTCCAGAATTTTCGAAGAACTGTTTTTCGTTTTTCAAAGAAGCTAAACTGTTTTTGTATGAGCTGATTGAAGCAAGAATGATTTTTCAATGGCGGAAGCAAGACTGCTGTTTTTCAAGATATACTGCTGCTCTGTTTTTTCGTATTGAAGAAGCAAGATTCTGTTGCTCTTCATTCTCTCAAAAACTGTTTTCTTCATATCTCATTAAGCTCTAATACAAGAGAGCATAAATATAATGAAAACAAAACAAAAAACAGGGAGCAGTAATGGCTGAAAACAGGGAGCACCACTAGGAGCAGTAATGGCTGAAAACAGGGAGTGTTTTACGCCAGAAAACACGGAGCCGCCCTGAGTTTTTAAATTGCGTTAAATAAAGAAATTTTTATTTTAAAAACCCACATATGTTCCAACAATCCCCCACTTGGATTTTTAAAACAAATTTACAATCCTCCACTTGGATTGAAAAAACAATTTTCATCGAGCAATCTGTAACATATAAGATTGTGCATAAACAAAAGTGTCTTTCGACTTGAACTCTTGCGTAGTGTTCATGCTTTAGAATATACTAGAGTAACTCGTAGTTTTGAACTCTATCTCTAACAGACATTACACGCACAATCTTTTCCTGGGTGAAGTCTAAAAAGCCCGTGCTTTACGGCCATGCACGTATATCCCAGTAAGTGAAGGCTCTAGGAATTTTGCCCACAAATTCCATAGGAAGCGGCCAAACTTCCACAATCACTTAGGTGAGTCTATCAAGAGTACTCCTGTAGCTAGGTACTCCACTCCACATAGAGTATAAATCTCATTAAGAGTTTTTTAACTCATCCTACTATCGCTTCAGGAATACATGCTTTAATCTAGGAATGAGATTGTTATTTTGTCAGCATGATTCACATCATATCATTCATAACTTGTTATTACCCTTTGAACCTATTTCTTGGGATCTCCAGTCTATAGGTTGGGTTACCATCATGAATGACTCATCCATCTAAGGGCTTTAGTCCCATTCCTTTCGAGGTTTTGAAAACCTTTTCTCTAACTAATGCTTTCGTCAAAGAATTAGCCGAGTTCTCATCAGTTCGTACTTGATCCGATCTCACAGCACCAGTAGATAGAATTCTCTAACCGTACTGTGCTTACGACGTATTTGTCGTTTCTTGCCGTTATAATAACGGTTCTGTATTTTTCTTTGCAATAGCCGCGAAACTATTGCACTGGATCAAGACAACTGGAATCAGTCTTTCCCATACAGGGATCTCTACTAGCAGGTTTCTCAACCAACCTGCTTCTTCACTAGCCGTAGCTAATGTTCTAATCTCTGACTCCATCGTGGACTGTGCCAAAATGGTCTGTTTCTTTGACTTCCAAGAAACAGCTTCACCAGCTATATTGAAAATATAGCCACTGGTGGCTTTGGAGTCATCTGAAAGGGAGTTCCAATCAGCATCGCTATATCCTTCAAGGACAGCGGAAAACTTCTGTAATCCGAGGTTCGTAATCCTCTTAAGGTACCTCATGACCTTTTCAATTGCATCTATTAAGGCTCCTTGAAATCTAAGGGAACCCTTCTTTACTGAAAGTACATAGTAATCGGGGCCAAGAAGTTCATTTCCGTTTACTTCTCCTAGGCTCAGATTCTATGACTTTATCAGTTTCATGCATCCTTATCATAGGCACGTTATTTGAGGATATACCCCCACTATTCCTCGAAATAACCCCCACTATAAATGCAATTTATCTTTTCATGAAAAATTCCTTGAGAAACACAAAAAATCTTTTCACAAAAAATCAGAATCCACAAAATTATTCTTAGCATGTATAAAAATATACGTAAGCTTCCCATTAAGGGACTTTTGAACTTTGGTCCTTCTAACTATTGTCAAAAACAGGTTTAATTACCTTTTTTAATCCATATTAAATGACGGTCTTCTTGCTATCTGAAGATGACCATGCATTCAACTCTTAAGGACCCATAAAATGAGAGTATCGAATAAAATACCCATTCTATTCATCTCGCTATTCTCATTTTTTCTTTTAAGTTCAAGGATCAACTAAGAATATCATTAGAACACGTACCTTAAATTCAACTTCTGAATTTTTCAAACTTTGATGTAAACATCAAGCTATATTTGTTCAGCCTCTGGGAATTTAGTTGCAAACTTTGATAACAAAGTTCCGCAACAAAATCAGGCAATAGCTTCAATTGATCTATATTGCCATCAACATCATCATCATGAGAACATATCCTTTCCATAAGAATACATGTCCTCATGTGGAAGTCCGACCAACTTATGGTCTGAGCTAAATCATTTATGTATTGTCATCAAGAACAAAATTCCCATGTTAATCTGTATATAAATGATTCCTTATAGCCTCCTGATGTCAGCTTAACATCAAACATCAACTATAACATTAAACACAAGGTTTTTCATTTCATCAATAGTATTGATAAATAGAGGCATTCTAATTTGCACAATAGATCAATTATTGTTCTCACCAAAATAGACTGAATCATCCAAGGTTTAGAGTATAGACTACATTTTACATGTCATCATGTGTATATGTATGTCAATCTCTAACTACGTTAATCATATTGTAAATTAATATGATTTCAATATGGTAGTAAAGTCACCATAAAAATATCTTTAAAAAATACACAACATGGTAAACCACCATTATAGATAAAGATATCAGAAATTGTAAACGTAGTTCTAAATCATGTGGATCTTTAAATATAACCCTCTTTCTAAACTTTTCAAAAATTACCATGGATTGTGTCCTTGCATAGTTTCTACCATAACCAATTTATAAAATAAATAAATGGAGAAACTTGCTTCCATCCCAATTTCACAACAAAACACTATTACCCATAAAAGCAACATAGTGCTAACAAAACTAAACTTCAATCCTTGGAACAAAGTTTTGTTTAGGCAAATGGGATCCATAACAAACAGACACATTGAAACAACATGGCAATAACATACACTTCCTTGAATAGTCTAACTTGTACAAAACAAGGAAAACGTCTCATTCATGTATTTTGTTTGGCTCTTCAAAAGCAATATTTGAAAGCTTTCATATAAACATACATATCCTCATTTATGGCCTTCATAAACATGGTTGCTACTCCATTATTATGTTTGTTACATAACAAGGAAAGATTCTCAAACTCAATTGAAAGATATTTCCAATCAACGAGCGTATAACTAATACATGAGAATCATGAGGATATAGCTTATTCTATAACCATAAATAAGAGTCAAATCAAAATGCATATAATCATCCTTGCATAACAAAACAGTGTGTCCATAAGCTTATAGATCACAACTTCTACTAATATTTTTGTTACCAACAGTTGGATCAATTTCTAAAGGAAGCCGAAGTTCCTAACTCATAAATTTTATGCTAACAAAAAGCATTGAGTTCAGTATATTAACTGTTCATCGCTAATCTATATATATCCAACTATATATGATTCACTTCTTTTACACTTAACTCAAATCTTATGTGTGATCACATGTGTGCATTCTTGTATTACAAATATATGCAAACTTTGTTTAGCAAATTCAGTATTTGTAATCATGGCAGAAAGAACTCGTCTTAAAATTGTTGGGACAATTTACATGGATCAGCACATATTATATCATAGTAAGATATTTCTCATATACTAACTATGTTTGCTAGTTTAATGTATTGGATGTTTTACTCAAGCAAATTCCTATATGCAAATATAAAGCATAAATTCCATCCAAATATTAAACATACGAACAATAGCACATGCACATAAACATATTAATGTAAGCAAACATGCTTTGAAACACAAATTCAATCTATGAAATAAATTCATACCTGTTTGTTGTATCTTCTGTATAAGATTCAGCTGCTGTAAAGAAATCCAATAAATAGTTAGGATCAATGGTACCAGTATTTATTGGGTTGAGTCGCGGACTAGGTCGCTCTCTTTAAGACGTTTCGCGGCTCTGCCCAAGATTGTGCTAGCAGTTTCATAGCCCCGCCGTCCCCAGGATAAAACAGCCCATAATCTTCTCTGTCTCGTTCAAAAATGCACAATAATTGAACGGTATACTAATCACCTTCTCCTTATTTGCTCGGAATCATAAATCGCCAAGAAACAGATATAAAACAGGTTCTGGATGCAATTCTGTTTTGCAAAAACGCAAGAACTGTTTCTCATTTCGAAGATGCAAAAAACTAACTCTGTTTGCAAGATCTGTTTCTGATTTCGAAAATGCAAAAACAGATTTCGAAGAAGCTGAAGAACTGATACTGATTTAGAAGATGCAAGAATCTGTTTTGCAATCTCTGTTTTTTCTGATTTCGAAGAAGCAAAAACAGATTCGAATTAGCAAAACTCTGTAGCAAGAACTGCTGGACTGATTTTTGAGAACTGAATGCTGGAACTTTCGAAGAAGCTTGACTGTTGCATGAACTGCTTCAGATTTAGAAGAAGCTAACAATCTTAAGCTCTGTTCCAGAATTTTCGAAGAACTGTTTTTCGTTTTTCAAAGAAGCTAAACTGTTTTTGTATGAGCTGATTGAAGCAAGAATGATTTTTCAATGGCGGAAGCAAGACTGCTGTTTTTCAAGATATACTGCTGCTCTGTTTTTTCGTATTGAAGAAGCAAGATTCTGTTGCTCTTCATTCTCTCAAAAAACTGTTTTCTTCATATCTCATTAAGCTCTAATACAAGAGAGCATAAATATAATGAAAACAAAACAAAAAACAGGGAGCAGTAATGGCTGAAAACAGGGAGCACCACTAGGAGCAGTAATGGCTGAAAACAGGGAGTGTTTTACGCCAAAAAACACGGAGCCGCCCTGAGTTTTAAATTGCGTTAAATAAAGAAATTTTTATTTTAAAAACCCACATATGTTCCAACAAATCAAGTATACACAACCATGAGTAAGCTTGCCTGAAAAGAATTGTTATTATATCTTTAGTGATGTGAAATGAGAATAATGTCCCAAATATGATTGAAAATGAAGACACCAAGTCTCAGAAAAAACAAATAGTGTGTATTAGAGCATCTTCAATGCATAGGCCTGAATAAAAGTCAATTTTGAGAGAGATGCACACCAATCTAGTCAAGGAAGAGAGAGCATTTTGAGAGAGCAGATTACCTCGGGAGCATTCCTTATTCCTTACCTAACAAAACTTCTTATATTTGTCAAGGAAAAACATAAAATACTTTGGTGAGCTATAAAGTGTAATAGAGCATACATCATTTCACAAATCCATTTCTATCGAATATTGCATAAGCCAAGGATTTAATTGTAAAGCACCCTGCATCAAACCAAATGTAACTAAAATCCTAACAGTATATCCTTCTTATATTTGTGGAGAAAAACCATAAAATACTTTGGTGAGATATAAAGTGTAATAGAGCATACATCATTTCGGGAATCCATTTCGGTCGAATTTTGCATAAGCCAAGGATGTAATTGTAAAGCACTCTATCAAACCAAAATGTAGACTAAAATCCTAACCAAAATGTAGACTAAAATCCTAACAAGTACATCCTAAATCCTTATTCCTTGTTTAGACACACCGTCTATCACAAAATCAAAAGAACAGATGAGATCAGTAATGGGCATAACAAAGCCGAATGTTCAAGCTATGAATTATAACTCATCTCACTCAATATACACCAACCTGTAAGAGCCACAAATCTCACTGAAAATGAAGAACACCAACAAAAAATAAGTTCAAAAGACCTGCACACCAAATTAATCAAAGATGAGAGCATTTTTTATAGGCATAAAAATATATAAAAAGGGGCATTCCGAGAATCGAACTCGGGACCTCTCGCACCCAAAGCGAGAATCATACCACTAGACCAAATGCCCTGGGTAGTAGAAGTTACCATGAACTCCAAATGACCAAATGCCTTGGATAGTAGAAGTTGCCATGACCAACGTAGCATTTTGACAAACTTAAACCAAAAAAAAAATAATAAAAAAACCCAACATGGAACTGGAACCCAAAAACCCAAACCTAAAATAACAGAGATCATCAAGGGTTCATGAAGAAGATAAGATAATTTACAATATTTGAAACCCTAAACTTAAAAACAAATAAAAACTAAAAAAAAAAAATGTATTTGTAAAATAGGAGGCTCAGATTTTAGTGGTCTCAAAGAAGGAAAGCTTTCACCACCCATGGCTGCAAAAGGGGGGTTGGTAGCTCCGATTACCACGCCAAGAAATGTGGTGAAATTCTCTTCCCTCATCTGAGTTTTTCTTCAAACCCCAAACATCATCACAGCCTGTAAATGAAGAAGAAGCAAAACAATAAGAGAGGATTTGTTTATTGAATGAAACGACTCATTGGCTTCGATTGAAGAAAGGGGGCAACAAACCCTCTCACACAAAGACACCCAACCCTTCCATGAATCATCGAAGCCTCTTACGTTTCATTCACCTGAAATGTTTCCATGGAACCAAACCAAACCAAACACACCCTTAAATCAGAGCATCTCCATCAAGGAGGAGGCCACTGATAAAGGCAGGCAGTGAGGCAGGCCCTGAAATTCTAGGGGGCGAGGAAACCAGCGAGGGAAAGGGAGCGAGGGATGGGAATGACACCGCCCAGAGCAAGCAAATTTATACATCTCCTCTAGGCAGGAGCAAAGGTGGCACGTGGCAGCACCAAACAACTTATTTACGCATCCCAAGCATCTGACAAGGTTTACGGTGGATGCACCATAGGTAAAATTGGGGGCAAATAAGGTATGAATCTGTGGGTAATGACTTTGTTAAGTGAATGTGTGTTTCGAACCAGGTATGAATGCACCCATGATAAAAAGTTGTCGTTGAAGAGGAAGCTTCCAAAATTGAATTCTCTGGATTCAACTTTAATGATCGAACCATCCGAACTTGTGGCGGATAAGGGAGAACCTAAAAAGAATAAATTGTCTAAGCATGAAAATTCAACTAAAATGGACCAATCTAGTCATGAGTTCACCAAGACACAAGACGAGCTAAAAGGTCAACAAAGTGCTTTGAAGCCAAAGCAAAATGAGTTGTTCATGAAGCAAATTCCGTCGTGGATTCAGGATTATGTTGATAGCACTGAGGATGTACTTGCTGATGGGAATTGTGGATCCCGATGCATAGAAATTTTTTTAAATTATGACAAGGAAAATGGTTGGAAACAGGTAAGGAATGAGCTACTAGTGGAGCTAGAAACAAACAAAGAGTTGTGGGTTGGAATGTGGCACGAGCGTGGGGTGATGACGGCCAAGAATGCTTTGATAGTTCCAGAAGGCAATGTATGCATTGACCAACGAAATTGGTTGCTCGAACCAGATATGTTAGAGCTCGTGACGAACCGTTATCGGTGTGTGTTTATGTGTTATGGGAACCAAAGCACTACATGTTTTCCATATGTTCATCAGGCGTCACAGTTGAACGACATACGAATATGTTTCATGGCACATCTTGCCCAGAGTGCTCACTTTGTCTTGCTCCATATGACACCCAAACCACCATTGCCTTTGACAGTACCTACTTGGCCCTCTCGCTTATTTCCAAAAGCAATCTCATTAAAGAGTTTATTTGATGACCAACTTCACATTGGTGATGTGATGGTGAGGAAGTTCAATGATGCTAAGAAGACTAAGAACTCGGAGGAAGTCATTGACATCTCGGATTGATGCACATATGCACGTTTTTTGTACATTTTGTAACTAACACGTGTACATATATCAATTAGAACGTGGGTACTTAGACAAAAAAACATGAGTGGACCAAGAACCAAACCGATTGAGCCAAGTTTTATTTTATTATTTTAATTTTCGGTCCGAAAAACTGGACCGCATCGAAATTTTTTATTCAATCCTCGATTCTAGTTTTCTTCGCCAATTAACCGGCCAGGCCCAAATATCTTAAAATAACTAATTAAATTAAATTTTCTAGGGTTTCACTACTTAAACCTTAAATCTGTATTATATCATGAATAAACTAAACAAGAACTGAAATAAACAAAACAAGAATCAAAATACGAAGCAGGAATTGAAATAAAACTATGATAGATCTAAGATAAACCCTAATTTGTAAGCGAATAAGAGACGGAAATTTTTTTCTTCAATCAACCCCAAACAATGAACAATGCTTTCCGTTATTATAACAATCCTAATTGGCTACTAATTCCCTCACTAATTAATAGTATAGGTTTTACTTAATAGGCCTAATTACAATTAATATTACTAAATTAATACATGCCTACATCATATTAACAATCATAAAACAATAAATAAGATGTGGTTGTTAAAACAATAAATAAGATGTAAAAAGGTGAAAACGTGATATTGGCATTTAAACGGGTCTATGAAATAAGATGGCACGAGTCCTATTCCAAGCGAAAGAACGCAATATTAAATTTCATTTTTGTTTAGGCAAGGCTCGTAGCATACAAGTTTTCATGTTTTCAGTCACCATTGTTGTAATATGTAATGATAGGAATCATTTAAAACATTGTAATGTCATATGACACAACCCTGCTCTTTTTCAACCAACAACCTCGAACTCTCCTTCCATTTCTTATGCATCTTTCTTTATTTCTCTTTCACCACAACTTGTTTGAGGGATGACAACTTTTTTGTAGTTTTGATATACTAATTAACCATCTCATTCCTCCATTTTTGTTCTTTCCAAAGTCATGCATGTCTTTTATCTACTCGTAAGTCGTAACTAAAAAAATTAAACAGTAAAAAAAAACCCTGAACCTATTTCGGTATGAGGTTTAACATGGAGAATTCTAAAAGAAACTCTTTTTCATGCTTGAATGTTCAATTTCCCTCTAAATCTGAACTTAAGGGTTGTCCTCCTTGCGACTTTGGGAGTTTCTCACTCCTTAAATACAACTTTCACTACACCATAAATGACAATTTGTAACACGCTAGCTTTGTAACTAAAAAAAAAATTGTAACACCAGAAAAATCTTGCAAATCATAGCATTACAAATATTAGTAACACCTCGTGTTACAACCTTCAAATTTCGTAACAATTGTCTAAGATTGCTAATGAAACTGTAGCATATTATAATGTTCAAGTATTAGCAACACCTCAACGTGTTACAAATTTATTTTTTACACAAATCGATATATAAATTTTATTTGTTTTTAATTAAATAAATAAAAAAATATCAACAAATAAATGACATCCAATGAGATTATAAAATCCAAATATTCAAATACCAATATTAATACTCAAATTAAAATAATCTTGCAACCATTACAAAGTGAAATAATTGCAATCAATTACAACATTATTTCTCATATTGGATCAGTATTTAAAAAAAAAAGTACATCATTAATATGCTAACACTAAGAAAACTAAAAAAATATTTCAAGCTCTCTCGATAATTCCATATTGGACATCATTCCCCGCATCACTGCCCCAACGTATCCTACAATGCAAATTAACCACAATATTCAATCAAGAATTTGTGAAGATCATTTCTGAATGTGCTAGTGAAATCTGATTTCGCGCTTGCTCGGACCGTGCAAGGCATTTGCCAGCCTTGAATTTAGTATTGGAATAGGAAGCTTCTCTCGACCTGCTCATGGCTAAGTCTCTGTACGCCATTCCCATATAAAAGAAGACATCCAAGCACGCCATTCACATATAAGAAGATGTCCAAACAACTTCTGTTGCAAGCTCAATACTATAAGTTGTAAACACTACACCAAAAGGCCAATTTAGCTACGGGGAGGTGGTCACGGCTAAAACCATGGCTATAACAACCAACGGTTTAAAACCGTGGCTAATAAAATACAACCGTTGCCAAAAAACAATACACCAAAAAAGTTGCAACGGTTTAAAACCGTGGCTATAGCTGCCCACGGTTTAAAACCATAGCTATAGAAAATAGTTTCGCGCTTTAATTGGAGGGAGCAGTTTCGCGCGTTGGTGAAAAAATTTGGGGAAAAACAGACAGTGGAGAGGAGACTGCGCTTTGGCGAAAAAATTGGGGGAAAAACAGACAGTGGATAGGAGAGCAGATTCGCGTTTTGGCGAAAAAAATTGGGGAAAACTAGGGTTTTCGCCTTGCAGCTCCCTTTCTCTATTTTCGTTTCGATCGTTTCGCTTCTCTTCCGAGATGGGCAAATCTAGCAAGAAGTCTCAGGTAACACTTCTTCCCCCTTCTCTTGTATTTCTGATTCAATCGATCGATGTTCATGTTCTCTGTTTCTCGATCTTGTGTAGTTCGTTGCAGCCACCCCTGTTTCTGCAAAATCTTCAAAGAAAGGTTTGCTTTGCTTTTTATCTTTCGATTCTTTTCGTTGCTTGGATTAGAGTCTTATTCGTGTTCGGTTCGGTTCGGTTCGATCCGGATTGATTAATTAATGTTGGTGTTTTGTGGTTGTTGTTCGGTTTAATAGGCAACAAGAGAGAGGCTGATGTACCAATCGAGGAAATAGTGGCTATCAAGAAGCAGAAGTTGGACGAGAAGGTCGCCATCAAGAAGCAAAAGTTGGACGAGAAGGTCGCCATCAAGAAGAAGAAGAAGGAAGAGACCAGTAGTTCCGAGGATGAGGATTCTTCTGATGATGATGTAAGTGTTTTTTGTTAAAACATTGTTAATGGCAGCTTGTTTTATTAGTGTGAAGATTTTTTGAAAAAAATTAAATCATACCTTTTTCTATATGGGGTTTTGTTAATTCGGTGTAGGAGCCAGTTGTTCCTTCAAATAAAAAACCTGTTTCAGTTTCTAATAACGCTTCTGTTAAAGGAAAGCCTGAAACCAGCAGTTCTGATTCTTCAGATTCTGATTATGATGTGAGTGCTTACTCATTCTTGATCTGACAATCATAGAAAAAAAGTTTTTAAATTTTTTTTTTTTAACATTATTTAGGATGTTTTAGTGTAGATTTACAAATGAAAATTAGAGTGTTTTCTATGGGAGTTGTTTTTTGTGTGTGTTGTAGGAGCCTGTTGTTAAGAAACAACAACCAGTTTCTAAGAAACCTGTAAAGGGAAAGGCGGATACTAGCAGTTCTGATTCTTCGGATTCGGACAGTTACGATGAATCTGACGACGTAAGTGCTTGGCTATACTTAATATAGTTTTTGCACGTACCATTATTCTCTAATGTGACTTTATTCTATTCATGTTTGATGATAACTTAAAAAATGTGGGTTTTTAGTGTTTTCTATGGGTTACTGTTATTTGTTTGTAGGAGCCTCTCATTCCCACAAAAAAACAACCAGCTGCAGTAGCTAAGAACGTTCCTGTAAAAGGAAAGCCAGCAGATAGCAGTTCTGATTCGTTAGATAGCGATGATTCTGATTCTGATCAAGGGGGAGGCAAGAGGAAAGGTAATGTGGTGTTTTTCTTTGCTTTTGATATGTAGTAAAATTCAGTTTGTTTGCAATGTTTGCCTTATTAGCTCTTGTTTTGTTCATGATATGTTTAGGTGCATTTGCTGTGTATTTGGAGCCATGGCATGCAGATATCTTTGAGTTTTTAGATCTTAGGAAGAATCATGGAAAGGTAAGATGTGTTGCGTTTGGAATTAGTTTTTTTTTTTTAAATATTTTTGGTTATTTTTTGTTCTAGTTTAATCTTTCACTTGAATCACCACTCTAATTCACATTATCATTGTTTTTTCTCAAATCATTGTAGGAAGAACACTGAGCTCGTGGGGAGGTTAAGAGGGAAGAGAGCGCGAATGGGGAGGTTAAGAGGGAAGAGGAACTGGTTTTGAACGATACCCAATTCTCAAAATTAGACGAGCTTCTTACGCAGACTCAGTTGTACTCTCAATTCCTGCGAAAAAAATGGATGACATAACATTTGTAAATTTTCATATACCCATTTGTTCATTTTGGAGTCTGGTTTATGAAGTCAATTTATGTTTTTTTTATTAATTTAATTTGATGTGTTCTCAGGAAACAGAGAATAAGAAGGAAGAGCCCGAGCTCGAGCCAACAAAGGGAAAGAAAGGGGGTCGAAAGAGGAAAACCATCTCACAAACAAGCAGTGTAAGTTGTTTAAATCTCTTTGGAGAGATTATTTATTGGGGCAGAACATTTCTTTTGACTGAGTGTTGTTATTAATGTAGTTAATGCAAAAAACTGTGTTAGTTAAAGATTCCGCCTTATCAAATTTAATCATGTTTTAGTTCCCCTTGATGTGGTGAAATGACTGAAAGTAATATCTTTTATTTATGAGTGAGGCTAGGGAACCAGGTTTTGGGATTTTATCATTTTTTCGAGATTACCTGGTTGCAAAGTTTTCTAGCATTTTTGTTTATTTATATATGTGTTAATTCTACTTCATGTGCATTCATGTACTAAAACAATGATCTCGTATTGTTGCAATTTCTTATTCTGCTTGTAGAACTGGAAGATGTTTGATTAGAGGAATAAAACAAGTTTTAACTTTTCATGTTAGCAGTCTTAATGAAGTGTATCACATAATGTACATGATAGCTTATTCACGTTCTATGAAATGAACATGATACCAAACATGCTTTAAATACTGCATTGAATATGATTCTCAGTAGATGGCAATTTGAAAGTTACTTTCTATTGGTGGATTCCCAGGGATGTAAAAGTCAGGCAATTTAATTTGTTTAGGTATTTTTTCAAAAAAAATATCTGCAATAATTAATGTTGTTGTGGTGATTGCTGTCAGAGGAAAGCCCAGAGAGCAGTTGCAGCAATGTTGACTAGGTCCCAAGAACGGAGAATGCCAATGGACCCCAATCTCACAGAGGAGGAAGGAGTTGCTAAAGAGCAAGCTGAACTTGTTCCATTATTGACTGGTGGAAAATTGAAGCCGTATCAAATCAAAGGGGTGAAGTGGTTAATTTCACTGTGGCAAAATGGACTCAATGGAATTCTAGCAGATCAAATGGGACTTGGCAAGACTATCCAAACCATTGGATTTCTTGCTCATTTGAAAGGAAAAGGCATGGATGGACCCTATTTAGTGATAGCTCCCCTTTCTACTCTTTCGAATTGGGTGAATGAGATAACAAGGTAAAGTTACCATGTTTATTCCTGCTTTCCATTGTCCAACTTCTGTCAACATATGTGCTTATGTGAAAATTGGGTGTTTCAGGTTTGTTCCTTCGATCAATGCAATTATCTATCACGGGAATAGGGACGAAAGGCAGGAAATAAGAAAGAAGCATATGCCAAGACAAATAGGTCCCAAATTTCTCATTGTAATCACTTCTTATGAGGTTGCAATGAATGATGCAAAATCATACTTACGCATTACAGTTGCAAAATCACTTCTTTATCTCCATGTTATATTATATCATGATATTGACTCTTTGTTGACATCATTGTCATGTTAAAATCTTTTATAATGAATATTGACTTAAACACACAAAAAGTTTGAATTTTTTATTTTCAACAATCAAAGTACATTTTTTTAAATTAGCATTTCATGTCATATTTCAGTACTACACTTTAATTTCTGAAAATATATTCTTTATCACATTAAGCTAATTTTTTTTACCACAAACACTGTATTTAAGCTAAAGACTGCTTGTTCATACAATTATTTAGCTTGTAACTTCCTTCATTTAGTTTTATGATGACAATATCGATGTGGATTTTGAAGCTTAAATTTTTATGAATGAACAAGATACATGTTACAAGTTATTTAAGTATGTTTGAAAGCTCCCCGAAATGAACATACAGGGCAAAAGTTAATTCAATCAACTGATTGCTTACTACTGCTACTTATACTACTACTTTTGGTTTAGTAAATGGATTGACATTTTGATTGAAAGTGTTTCTTCATTCAATTAGAAAAACTAACTTGTTGTATAATGGATTTTGGATAAGATGGTGTTCAAAAGCTGCAAGACAGAGAGTTCATTGTTCAAGTGAGTCAATTTTCGTGGGTTGCTTGTGAAGTTTCTTAAAGTGGGTTCTATGTTCTTTAGGTTTAGGCTAAACTTTTTTAAAGGGGAGAGTCTCCCACATTCAGTTGTCAAATCTTGTGAGTTATTTAAATTCAGTCACTGCAGTTGTCATCATTCATCCAAATTTTTGTTATTGTTCTAGTATTTTAAGGTTTCATATTTAGCTAGCCTTGTTAGGGACTTCTACAGCAAGATTAGTCAAGATTGTGGGATCTGGGGGGAATCAAGTGATTTCTCCCCCATTATTTTAGTTTTTATTGTCCAAAACTTGGGAGTTTTTTATGCACCAAAATAATATATTTCCAAGAGTCATACACTCTTTCAAGATTCTTATGCTGCCTTGCTACTTAGAATATAACATTTCTTTTGTGGGAAGAAAGCCTTCATGCTTGAGTGTTTTTGCTATTTAGGTTGTGTATTGGACTTGTTATTCCCCTAAGTATATGTGCTGACCCTGCAGGTGTTGAAGAGAACTCAAAATTTGGAATGCTTACACCAGAATTTCAATTCAGAGAATTGAATTCGAATTGCAGTTGAATATCGTCATTGTCCACACAATAATAATATTTATTCAATAATATTTATCATACACACAATTTATTCAATAATATTTGATGATTATTTATTTATTTATTTTTGAGAAAGAAGTAAAGTTTTATATTTCCACTTTGCAGGAAATACATTTGAGTTACAAACCTCCGCCTTACTGAAGTTCTCCTTCAGGTATCCTCTCTTTCTCTCAATCTATTTCCGATTACTTTCCTGCATCATCCAGACTGCGTTACCTCCCTTTGCTTTTCAATCTGAATTTAAAAATCACTTTTCTGTGTCTCTCTGTGTGTTATTGTAGTTGTAGTTATTGATATTGATGTGTGAGGTGAGGGAAACAAATTAAGGTTTTCTAGCTGCTTGTTTATGGAATTCTGATAGATGTGTGTGTGTGTTATTGTAGTTGGCATCACTGTTTCACACATTTTGATATGTTTGAATACCATTGACAAAGGTGGTAAGCTTTACTTCAACTTAAATCCCGGTTTGCTTGTGGCATGGTTAACTCATTCGGTGTTTCATTTCTATTTGCAGGATGGGACAAGAACTTTGGCTTCCAGCTATACATGAGTGATCCCAGTGGAAACTATGGTGGGTGGAAGGCTGCAGCTATAGGAGCAAACAACCAAGCAGCACAGTTTAAGTCATGGTAAACAATATCAGTCCCATGATATCTTGGCTGAACTCTGGTCGTTGCTGAATTTCATCTTGCCTGATATCTTTTCGTCCCATGAAGAGTTTGAGTCATGGTAAACAATATCAGTTTAAGCACAATTCTCCGATCAAACTGTAGTTATGTTTTCGAAGTCGGAGGCACAAACTTATTTTGTCGCTTAAGACTTAAGTGGTGTTTAGATCAAACTAGTTGTTTAGCAATCACCAAGATTTTCTTCTTGCTTATGCTAAACACTGCTGCTGGTTCTTCTGGGTCTTCTTCAGCTGTCAAGAAACCTAAACTGTCTCAGACTACAAATTCACATACTTCAACTTCTAATACTACTCCCCCTAGAAGCTTAGATACTAGCTCTAGCCACCAAGGTATGTTAAGATTCTTCTCTAGCTCTTTATTGGTTGTGATTTCATAGATCAAAACACTTCAAATGGTGTTTTTTTATTTTTTATTTGTGATTTTATCAAATTCTAAAAAAATTTCAGTGGGCATCTCTCCTATGATCTTGTAGATCAATGGGTATCTCTCTTTTTATTGAAAGAAGTTCAAATGAGTGTTTTCTGTTGTTGTTCACATCTTATACATGAAAAATCCAAATTAGTACTATAGGTCACAAGAAGTTGAAATGGGTTTCTCTTTTGATGTAGTCTTATAGGGTCAGAAAAAGTTGAAATAGATTTCTCTTTTGATGCAAGTCTTGTATATCAATAGAAGTTGAAATCTTGTTATAAATGTATACATGAAATAAGTTTTAATGGATTTTCTTGTTATGATCTATGGATCAGGACAAGTTGAACAATGGGATGTACTATATTCTCTGGTTCATATTTTTTCATATGTATATACATGTTGAATGGTTTTTTCTCTTTTGTGATCTTATGGATGTTTGTTTTGTATGTACAGATGCAAATTTTAAAGAGACATTGCCAAGGCAAGTGCGAGCACCGACAGCGTTCAAGTGTGTGCGAGTGACATCCATTGACGATGGAGAAGATGAGTATGCATACCAAGCAGTAGTGAAGATTGGTGGGCATGTGTTTAAAGGTTTTATTTATGATCAAGGGATTGAAGGGAGAGAAGGGTTTCCAAATATATCTGATTTGCATTTGGGAGGAGGTGGTAATGGTGGTGTCAATGTCAATGGAAGAAATGCGCATTCTTCTTCATCTCCAGTTATTGATCCATCTGATGTTTATGCTGCAGCCTTTGGTGGTGGATTGCTTGGAGGAGCTGCTGCACCTCCCTATGGTTATGTAGCTTGTTGATACATTAGGGAGGGTTTTGGAACTTATTTTGATATTGGAGCAGGTCAGGTATGCAAGTATTAACTTTATTCTAGTCATTCCCTGCTGGTTATGTAATGAAGTTTTTCTCTATTTTGTGTTAATGTCTTTGATTAATTCACTTGATTGAGATCATATCTGATGTTGCTGTTGCTGTTGATGTTGCCGTTTCTGCTGTCGTTGCTGTTGTTGCAGCTGTAGATTAATAAGAGTTTGGTTTTTTCAGTAAATTATTTCAGTGCTTTCTGCACTAGTTTTAAGCTTTAACATCATGCTCCTTATTACTTGGTAGTAAGAAAGACTATGATTTTCTACTCTAGGCAACTAAATGAATGGCCACTGTTCCCTTCCTAATTCTTGGGCCATTAACATATGAAATTATTTTCTCCATGACACCACCATAATTTTTTATGTGTTGAAGAATTCTCATATATGTTATCAGTTATAAAGATAAGTTAACTATATCTGATTGGTTTTTTTTTTTTTTTTTTTTTTTTGTTGTTGTGACATATATGTATGAAAACAAGACAAAATTTAAGCATTATGATTATTGTTAAACACTTGTCATTGTCTATGGCCTTCAGTTTCAAAATATGATGAATCTGACTTGTTTCTTGTTTTTACTATTTTTCAGGTGGTCAATCCATTCACCAAATATCCTTTTTTTTTAAAGCTAGCTAATACCTAATGTGTTACAAAATCAAATGAATTCTACCTACTTAACTAGTTTGATGTCGTTCCTTAATCCATGTTAAATAATGTGATTATTTAGCTTCCTTAATTTGAAATTACATTTGCATTAGTTATGAATCCAGTAGCACCGAGTCTAGAAGAGTTGATAACAACAAAACATTTGAAAAGATCCTGCATGTATGCAATCCTAATCAGAACTGCACTGGTGATATCTACCTTTATAGTAGCCCTCTGCATTCCCTTCTTTGGTAAGTATCTTCTTCCTCAGAAATGTGCAAACCATATAGCACTTGAGGCTATATTGATGGAAAAAAAATGCTCCCAAGCTCTACTAGTTTCAAAACTATTAATTCTCAAAAACTTATTTATTTACCAGGTCTTGTGATGGCATTGATTGGATCATTACTTACCATGTTTGTTGTAAGCTATCTTCCCTAATTTCATCTCCACTCTTTTAGTTTCGGTTACTTAAGCTTAAAATTTTCAATACTACTTCGCAAAATGTTGAATTTATTCCAAACAAAACACATGAGGCTCAACAAACTCTAATTGGATTTTTTCCCCTCTTCATTCTCTTGGTTGCAGACTTTGATTCTTCCATGTGCTTGCTTCTTAAGTATCCTCAGGGGCAGAGTGACTTGGTTGCAGGTATGCAAGGAAAACACCTGACAAGTTCTGAATGACATTTGGACTCTGTTAGTGTTTGCTAACAAAAATTGATATTTTTGCAGGGCTCACTATGTCTTTTGATCATTATAATTGGGATTATTTCTTGCATCTTTGGCACTATTTCAGCTCTATCTAAGATTATTCAGAACTTGAACTAATGTAAGCTAATGTATTTGGGAATCTCCTTCTAGGAATTGTTTTTTTTTGTCCCCTCAGTCTTTTAGCTTTCTTTTAATACTGTTGTTGCTGAATGGAATGCAGGCTGCTAACACAAGTGTTGTTACTAAAGGGAGCAGGTTGCTATATGTTGCAGAGTGCTATGTTGTTACATGTAATGTTGTTTAGGAAGGATTTCTGTTAGATTAGTTGTCAATTAGCTGTCAATAAATGTAGTACTATAAATAAGAGAGCATAAGAGAGAAAAAGGGATTCATTTGATTTGTAAGAAAATTGTACACTTGAGCATTTGCTCTACTGGAGATTAGCTATCTCGAATTAGCTTTCTTATTAAATACAATTCATTCCATTTACTGTCATCAATCTAGAATTACAATTACAAGTTCTTCAGTCTGTAATTTATCTTCATTGCCTGTATTGCATCACTGTCAGTAGAACTGCATTGGCTTAACCCCGTGACAAAAAAAAAAAAAAAATTGCCACGACTTATAACTGTGGCTAGTACTGGCCACGCCTTAAAACCGTGGCTAAAAATATTGCAACGGCTTAAAACCGTGGCTAACATTTTTGCAACGGTTTAGAACCGTGGCTAAATCATCAACCGTCCTCGAGTATAAAACCGTTGCTAATATTTTTGCCACAGTTTTTAGCCGTTACTGGGGATTTAGCGGCGCCTCTACAGCCCACGGCTCTAAGCCGTGACAATGGGTTACCCCCACGGTTCAAAACCGTTGCTAATGGGTATTTTTGGTGTAGTGAAATCAATAACAACTACTCACTGATTGAATTCTTATGAATTTCTCACGCTAGTAACTTATTGGAAAAGAGTTTCTGCAAACGCAGACTGCAAGGAAATGAGGAAGAAGGCCATAAGGCTCTATGACGTCAATAACAGAAAAATATAATAAACCAATTGGTTGAATATTACTTGATAAGGATCCATCAATGAGAACAAAACTTTTTTTTTTTCCTGAAAATGGGAAAAATTGATGAACTACAGCTACCTTTACCTTGTGCACATTACCCATACCGTAAGCTTAAAGATGCGTTGCTCATTGGTCTGCATATCCCATCTACTTACATCTCAATCAAATAATCCCCTTCCTTGTCAATTCCACGAGTTAAACCATTATTACATCTTTGTCCTTGCAATGGAAGCTCTTCTTACTTCTTCTTGACATCTCCTTAGCAATTAGAATTTTGATGAGGTTGTATTACTTGAATGACATCATTTTATCTCTCACAACAACAACAACAGCAACAACAACTATAACTCTCCATTCTCTTTTGAAAGATCGTGTATTTCAAACGGATTCTACTGCAAAATAAACTCATACCTTTGCTTGGATTATCCTTTCTCGCCACGAAATCACGTCTACTTCCCAACACACCTTTGAGAACTCAATGAGAATCGAACACAAACACAGCTAATCAAAACTAAGATTGAGGAGAAATTGATCGATAGAGACACATAAATAAATGGAGATTGATGATCAAGAGTGAAGAAGGAGATCGAATGAGAGTGATGGAGAGATTTGTGAGTTTGAGAGTGTTTTTAGGTTTGGTAAAAAAATGGTTTGGGGATAGACCCATTCAATCCTAAAATGACAAAAATGTTGACAACAGTGACGGAGCCAGGATTTTGGTTGAAGGGGGGGCGAAGTGATGAGTATAGTTAATTAATGATAATATAATAATTAATTACTTTAACAAAAAAATTTAATTCGAATAATACATAAATAACTATTTAAAACACCAATTGCTAAACAAAACTCAGTCTAACCTATAGGGAAGACAGTGAGTCTAACAATCTACTTTGTAGAAGCACAAAAAGATAAATATATGGAAGAAAATTAAATTAGTATATAAAGTTAAGCAACAATTCTAGGGAGCCATATTTGGTGGCCACTTTTGGGTCATTTTGGGGTTTTTTTTTTTTAATATTTTTACTCATTTTATGAATGGTGTTTGTGGTTGTGTTTTAAAGAGAATGGTAAAAAGGATAAAAAATCAAAACTGACCCAAAATGGCCACCAAACATGGTTCCCTAGACTTAAAGTCAAGTAGCAAAAAATAATTTCAAATGTAAAATTAGATGTGGACAAAAAAAAAATTGAATTATTTGCGATTTTCCACCTATCATTAGAGGTTACCCCATCATTAATCACTATTGCAATCTCCCCCAGGACTAGCAGTCAACGTGCATTGATTTTCAAAAGGTTCGTGTCTTTCAAACAATAACCCACAGAAAAACCTTGAGATACAAATATGTATCTTGAGGAAAAATGAATGGATCAAAATTTGCATGTATCTCCAAAAAAATCCTATGAATAAAAGACAAAACTAGACCTCGAGAAAATACATTTTTTAAACATTCTTCTTCCTCAAAGCAGGAAAGAAAGGTTGGTGTTGTTGATGGTGATAGTGGGAAAAAGAACTAAATCAAGCAAAAAGGGAGGGAAAGGAAGATAGTAAGAGGTGTGACATTTGTTGGTGTCGCAGTAATCAGAGAGAGGGAGCAGAAGAGGGGAAACAGGGGGAGCAAGGAAGAGGAAGACGTGGAGCGGGACAGACTAGTCGGCATTGCAAATATGACCATAATAGAAAGAACAAAAAAATGGGTCACTGGGGACGGCAGGACGGACTAGTCAGCATTGCAAGGGTGACCATAACATTTAAAAAAAAAAAAAAGTCAGTGGGGGCAAGTGCCCCCTAGTGGCTCCGTCCCTGGTTGACAATGGAACAAAATCATGTATCAAAAGAAAGTGGGGGTGAAAAGAAGGTTAAAAATGGAAGTCCAAAACTACCTCCCCTATTAAACCCCCACACAGTTCACCACTCTCATCAGTGTACGAGGCTTTGTTGGCTGGGAAGGGTTGGGTATCTCTCTGGTCTCACAGAGAGGGTTGCTGCCCCCTTCTCATCCCAAGTCAATGATTCATTCACACATTTCGTCAAACAACCCTCCCATCATCATCATCATCATCTCACTCATTCTTCACTTGTTCTTCTTCTACTCCACACCCCTCCCTCGCTCCCTAGAAGGGTTCGGTAGGCTATGATGATTGTAGTTTTGGTGGTGTGGAGTAGTCGTTGCCAAAAAAAAAAATCTGAGATAAGGGTACAGATTTCCACCACATTTCTTGGCGAGGCAAAATATGGGTTTTGCAGCCATGGGTGGTGGATGTTTTCCTTGTCACTCACTCTTCACTTCTTCTTCTTGTTGTTTAATAGGCTATGATGATTGTACTTTTGGTGGTGTGGAGTAGTCGTTGCCTGAGATGAGGGTACAAATTTCCACCACATTTCTTGGCGAGGCAAAATATGGGTTTTGCAGCCATGGGTGGTGGATGCTTTCCTTGTCTGAGATAAAGCTTGATCTGAGAATTTTTATTTTTTATTTTTTTGGCAACGACTGCTCCACACCACCAAAAGTACAATCATCGTAGCCTATTAAACAATAAAGAAGAAGAAGAAGTAAAGAGTGAGTGAGATGGTGGTGATGATGGGAGGGTTGTTTGATGAAATGTGTGAATGAATCATTAACTTGGGATGAGAAGGGGGCAACAACCCTCTCTGTGAGGAGACACCCAACCGTTCCCATCCAGCAAAGTCTCATACACTGGTGAGAGTAGTGAACTGTGTAGGGTTTAACAGGGGAGGTAGTTTTAGACTTCCATTTTTAACCTTCAATTTCACCCCCACTTTCTTTTTGATACAAGTTATTGTTCCATTGTCAACGTTTAGGTTATTTTTGCCATTTAGAATTGAATGGGTTTATCCAAGTGAATTAAGAAAATGTTTTTTGTTGTTATGAATTAATTTAGAGAGTTCTTTTACACCAAACAACCTATTGAAGTTGAGCCATCTCAAAAAACGAAAATGTTTGGAAATCATGTTTTTGCAATCAAGTTTTGTAACCACGGTGATATGGCATAATTTTGAAAGAATGATGAAATTTCAAAGTGTTTGTATATCTGAGGTTGTAAATAACATCTTCAAGCGATGACTTACAAAACCTGATTTTCTAGCCTCACTCTTCCAAAAATAATTTATTAATTTATCAAATGAAAAATAATGCCGAACTAGGTTTTTGGCAATCAGAGTGATGTCATGCATGCTCATCCAGGATATGATAATTCCCTCGAGATATACTCGCCTAGTTTAGCGTATTTCGAGAAAAGCCACCATCCTCCCCAATGTCACATCACCTTAGCTAATAAAAAAAAGTTTTGTGAGAACGTCCATAATTAACATGGGTATTATTTTTAAGAAAAATTTACACACTAAAATGGGGATTGAAATTTTTTTGACCCACAGTGGTAAATCTTTCTGGGCTATCTCAAATTGCACCAAAAAGTGTGACAGCTAATTTTGTGCTAATCCTTCCTTTCTCCGTTTTTTTTTATGATTGGTGGGTCATAGTTACCCGCTTTATTTGAGACGGTGTCACACTCTCTTAGTAGAGTGTCAAATTTACGGAACCGCTCCTGCCCTCCTGTGCATAGATCTGGGCCGTCTGATTTGATGATCGATCCAAATCTGTGGATTTGAATGAAAAAAAAATCACAGTTTTTAAAAACTTTTTCTCTCTTTACAAAAATTCAGTCTTCCTTGAGCCAATGACTTGCTGAGATTGTTTGCAATGAGCAATGGCTCCATGAATTGAACTTTCAATCTCCGAATTCGCGCTGTTGCATCTTTTAAGCAAATGTACTTCATGATGATGATGAAGAACCTGAAGACAATGAAAATGATGTAGATTTACTTGATGAATGCTTCTTCATTGATAATGAAAATGACCTCCTTTGGGTGCTAGTAGTAGTGCCACTATAGATTTGGCCAAATGGGTTTTTCTTTCCACCCTTCATATACTTGTTCAAGCTCTCCTTGGCTCTTGAAACCGTTTCTTCGCCTTCCTTCTTCGTAGCTTCAACAAAGACATCATCATGAGAACACTTTGAACACTTTGTTTTGGTAAACAAAGACTTGAGATAAGCCCTTGAAGCCTTGAGTTTCATACCCAAGGAAGATTGCTTGATCAATTTGAGCTTCTTAGCCCAAGACTTCTTTGGGTGGTCAGCAATGAAACCACTCACATCAGTGTTGCATTCGAAGAAATACTCCTCTGGGTTGAGTTCTCTACTGACTCTACACGAACCCGAAGGCGTAATGTTGCAAGACTCAAATGGGGTACTAGTAGTAGTATTGTTGGTGGTGGTAAAAGGGGTCATACAGTTTTCTTCAAAGGGATCAGTTTTCATGTTGTCATCAAAAGTAGAGTTGGAAGAAGACGCAGAGGCAGAGAAGTTTCATGCTGTCATCAAAAGTACACTTTGAGTTGTAAAGAGAGAAAGTTTTTAAAAATTGTGATATTTTTTTTCTTTTTAATCCACAGGTCTGAACCGTCCATCAGATCCGACGGTTCAGATTATGCGCAGGAGCTCCTTGTGGAGGAGGCCTCGGGTCCCAAATTACTAGAGTACCCATTTTCTAGGAGTATTAAATTTGACACTCCACTAACAACAATGTACACATTTAACACTTTTTTTGGGCTTGCTAGGGATGATTGAGTGTCTAAATTTACACCACCAACCCCAAAGTGCTACTTACTATGATGCTCTGGGATCACACATGTTGCTTGCTGTAGAAGCCTGAGTTGTTAGAATCCTATGGAGAAAAGAGACATCCCACATAATCGACGCATATTATTTTTTTCATCTTCAATCAAAACGTTGGATTGATTTAATCAAACTTCAAGAGAACTACTGTAGACTCGTTAGTGACTGACTTTGAAACTCAACCTGCGTAAACTCGGATTAATTTAGTCATTGATTAGATGAATTAGTATACAACTTTACACAATATATGCACAAGATCTATGTAGTAATACAAAAAATAAAATGCACGCTGAGTTAAAGCATGAATCCTCAATGTTCTTCTACTTATTAGCTATCTCACAGATCTCCTGGACGACAATTATTAATTTACAGAGCTAGTTTCAGCAACTAACATTTTCTTCAACAAGCTTTGCCAGGGCGACCTACTTTCTTCTTTGGAGGAAGAATGCGAGGTTCATTATCTTCTGGTGGTTGCCAATCCTGTGAATGATTAGCTAGTGGAAGAAAATCTTCTGCATATATAGCACGAATTGCCTCATTCTTGTGCCAATGTTTGCAATAATCCTCGATATTATGATGCAGCTTATTTATGACTGCAGCTGCATGCTTACATGGTACCCCTCTCCATTGGAATTCTCCGCAGTCACATGTTCTGGTTTTCAAGTTGACACGATGAGACTCAGTAACATCAAAGGCATGGTATTCCTCGGCATTAATTCCAAGTGATGCTACCTGAAATAAATGTGAATTTTCAATAGCTCGATCAACCTCTTGTCTACCCAATAAAGTTAACTTTGTTGGGGTTAGGGTAGCCGCCGAAGCTTGATTATAAAAGAAACCTTTTGCGACGATTTTTGTAAAGTGTATAACCACAGCCGCAATTGGCAAGTGCTCCATTTCTGTACGATATCTGTGACTCAAACCCCAACACACGCCACACCAAAATGAAGCAAAATTAACATCATATCCCACTGCGGAGTAGGCTTTAGACCAATGAGACTTTCCCGCATCTAGTAACCACTGGTAAGCATCTTCATTCTTTTCTTTAATTTCATTTAAAGCCCTCTCACAATCAGATACGTTAAACATCTCAGCCGCTTTGCGCATCAATCGGCAAAGATTATCATCTTTAAATTTGTCTCTAAAATCTTTCTTCAAGCTATTCAGGTCGAAGACATGATGAACTTCAGGGAAAACTTTTGAAACTAACGAAACTGTCGTTTTCCTGCCAAATTCTGTGACTATGGCAAAAGGAAGACGAAGGTGAACATCAGCAAGTATGAACTCTTTCAAAAGCATTAGAAACGTCTCCCAGCACACTTCATCTTCTTCTTCTTCCTTAAATATTGCAAAAGCCAGATAGACTGGTTCACTTAATGCAATACTATTCGCTATCATTAAGACTCCTGATTGAATTATCTTGCACTGGATTTGAATAAATGGGGGACATAAATGAGCATGAAGTGCATGAACACACTGACGAAATGCCCAGAAGAAATAAAGGAACCTGTTTTCCTTATCACAACCAAGCTTCGTCACACATCCACTCTTCTCCAACTGTTTGATCAAACCTGGAAGATATTGGTACGACTCTTCAAAGGGAATAGATGCTTCATCTGGAAGCCATTCGCTATCATTAAGACATCGGCGCAATTCTTCAGAGAGACCAGCAACTTCTATCTCCTGAAATAACTTCATCGCCGAAGGCATCGGCGCCTTGAAAGGCATCGGCGCCTCGAAAGGCTCAGATTCCCAAATATCCGACTTTAATGATTCCCACCATTTCGACTTTGGAGGGAACGGTTCACCCCCCGCCAATGATTCCCACAATTTCGACTTTGGAGTGAACGGTTCACCCCCCGCCACCTCTCTTTCCTCGCTGGTTTCTTCGCCCACTTCCTCGACATTTAGAATTTCTGTTATGGGACTAGGTGCTACCTCCAAGCACTCTTCACTAGGTGTTACCTCCTTCATCGCCTTGGTTTTAGCTTTCGCAGCTTTATTGTAAGAAATCTGAATGTTAAATTTCTTAGATATTGTAGTGATTATTTCACTTGGTGTCATATGTCGATTTTTCTTGATATCTGAGTGTATCTTTGCGGCTATCCACTTTATAGTTGCTTGATCATGATCACCACCGCGTTGACGAACTGGGCATGAATGTTGCTTACAAATTTTAATCACTTTAAAAGCGGGTAAGTTGCAATCTTTAACACCAGCCACTATACGCCATTTACACTCTGGACTTTTGCACTTCATTGTCAACCTAGACTTGTTTGTTTTAACAGGCTTGTATTCAAAATTTTTCCTTATCGCCAAATCGGAAAGGGCATGCCTGAATGCATCTGCATCTGGAAACTCTTGACCCTTAGCCAAATCTATATTTTCATGCAACGGTGTTTGGTTTGAAGCATCATAATTCACATACGGTTCAAAATTTGAAGAACCGTGGAAATTCACATCAGTACTTGATGGGAGCAACGGTTGTTCCCTGATATAAAATTTTTACTTTTAGTAAACGGCATCATATCTCGAATTAGTAATGCTAGCTACATTAATCATGCAAAGCAATATAGTTTGAACTCACATGGATTGCAAACAAATTCCTCTAGGATCCATTTCATTAGGAGGATCAACACCATCACCACCACCACCACCTATGGTTTCCTTCTCAACATTACGCAAACCATTTGCTTCCCTGCCAGAAAGAAAGAAGTGGATAGTCAATGGAATCAGTTCATTTATAGGCGAGAGTTTACTAAATAATTGGTAGAGAAATGTTCATACCTTTGATGATTGTTTATTACTGATGGTTGTTGTTTGATGATATATGCCATGATATATTCAGACTCGTCCAGTATTGAACTTAAGGATTCATCGTCATCCACATCAATGGCAATCTGGATCTCCTTGTCCAAGCAAACTCTACACTTGATCGTGAACTCTGTATCATCTGGTTGTAATCCTAACATGGCTTGTATCTTTTCTTTGAATTCCTTGAAGCCAATGGTCTTTGAAACTTTACTTAATTTCTTCTTTCCCTCAACATATTCAGCATTTTTATTCTCATTAATTAGATCACCATCGTAAAAGCAAATTAACCGAATACTGGCAGTCTCCATTATAATCTCTAAAAGAAACTGAAAAACAATAATTTAGCTAGCTAGTCTCATATCCTTGAGAACATATAACCAGAAAAGAAGTTGACTAAACACACTTTTACAGTAGCTATGACAATAAACACAGGGTTCGGAAACAAAGATGAAGTAAACATAGATTTTGAATCTGCAAACTTCCATGTACCAAGCACACATATGTATATAGCAAAAATTTCAAATAAAAACTGAATCATTTACCTGACTGAATTGGAGAAAACTGCTTCTCCTGCTAGCTGATGTTGTATTCTTCTGCTTGTAGAGAGAAAAGGATAGAGATCCAACAAATGGTTCTTCTAACTTTCAGAATTGATAAGTTTACATATAGAAAAAGCAGACCAAAGACAACCACATAAAAAAGTTTATCAAAAAAAATAAAATAATATATATTTATATTTTGTTGTTAATTGTTTATTATTCAATTGGTTGGTTTGATATACTTTTCTGAAATTGTTTTCATCTGTTCACGCTTGACATACATTACGCGTTTTCCCATCAAAGTGCCTTATGTTTCTATTATTTTTCGAGGTTTCAAGTGCCTCATATGGTCATTTTTTTCATTTTCTTTTTGTCTTCCTTCCTTATATGGAGATCCCATCGTTTTCCTTGTGTTTCATTTTCTTAGTTGAATTGAATAATTAATAAATGGTAGACATTTCATTTTTTTTTAAGACAACAACTTAAGTTAGTCAAATTTGGTTGGCTAAATTAAATAAAAAAATTTCATCTCGAACCCCACATCTTCTGCTACACTTCATCCATTTTCCCATTAAACCTTTAATAATGAAGTATGAGTTTTATTCCAACCCGTAGTCATTTTGATGTTATCAAATGCTCAACTTTTTGCATGATGATGTAAACAAGTTGTCATGCATTATGATGCAGGTCCTATGGCAGAATCACCTAGATGAAGAAATGTACAATCAGTTGTTGCATCTCGCGAAAGCGTAGTAGATTGTGAAACACAATTGATAGTTGCAATAGAAAGTAATAAATCCAAATTATAAAAAAATAATGTAAAATAAATAAAACACATACCGCACAAAGCAATTTAACGTGGTTCGGCAAATTTGTCTACATCCACGGGCAAAAATAGTAATTTTACTAATGAGATCGAAGAGTACAAATGGAGAGAGCTACACAACGTCAACGACATTCAATACACACGTGTCTAAACAACACCATAAAATTCGCAAGGTGCGTATATCCTTCACACACAAAAGTAAAAAATAAAAAATAAAAAAAAATAAAAATATCTCTTTTCTCCTTCCTCACTTTCTCTCTTCTCCCTCACATGCATAGATAATGGGTTGAATAACCATAATCTTCTCTCAACTCACAGAGCTCTCGAGCTCTTAAGGAAGAATTGATTCTGAAGAAAAGGGGTATAACACTCACATTTTTCTAACTATATAAATTTATTTTATAAATAAATTATTTTATTTTTCTATTACTTTAATTAATGTATTATTTTACATGCATTAAAGTTTTAATAAAATGGGGGTTCATTTATAAACAAATGGTATTTGTCTTTTGGGTTTGGGCTTATTTTTTTTATATTTTAGACTTTGACCAGTCTTTCATTAGGTTTCATATTGACTAAGAATTTTTTTTCTCGCTAAAGTAGTAGAGAGAAATAAAATAAGAATAGAGAAAACAAAAAAGAGGAGAATAGATTCCTTTTTTCTTATCTTCTCTAATCATTCGGAAAAAAAAAAAAAAAAAAAAAACAATACAATACAATAACTTTTCGTTTTTGCTTATTATTCAATTGTTTGGTTTCATATACTTTTACAAAATTGTTTTCATATATGGACATTCCTTTTCAATTTCGTTTTGTCTTCCCTTACATATATGTAGATTCCAACAAGATGCTTAGCTTTCTATTGTTGTTTGGACATTTCAAGCCACTTAAATACAAATTCTTTTTAGTTGAATTGGATCATTAATAAATTGTAGACAACTCATTTTAGACCCCGCTTAAGTTAGTCAAACTTGATTGGCTAAAATAAATAAACATTCCATCTCGAACCCCACATCTCATCTATTTAGTCCATTAAACCTTCGTTGAAGTACGAGTTGTTTTTATTCCATTCCAAGCGATTATGATACTCAGAAATTAACACAAACATTTCAAGGATTTTTCTTAGACGCGGTAAACATGAGACAAACTTCATTGTGATGTTATCAGATGCTCAACCTTCTTCATGATGATGTAATTTTTCTACTACTGGGCTGGATGGTTTACACGCTACTCGATAATGACTCGATCGAGGAGTGAGTAGCGAGTTTACTAGGTACTCAGGGAGTAATCGACAAAACTCGGATGATTAATTCCAATAAAAAAATTTATATATCTACACCTAAGATCACTTAATTAGCTCAAGGAATATCAAGAAATTCAATATTTAAATGCCTATCATAATAAAAATTAACGTCACTATTGTCAAAATAAGTAATGCTATTTAAAAAAGTACCATAAGCATCTTACTACATAATACAACCTAAGGGAAAACACGTGAAATTTATTGAGAAAAAAAATTAATAATTACCCAATTAAATAAGTTAAACCCGATCACTCGATGCCGAGATAGTGGTGGTGGTTGTGGGGGAGAGATGGAGGCGTTGATTGGGAAAAGAAGTTTTATTTTGATCTAAACCATTAGCTTTATCTCGAGATGGGTGATTTAATCTCCAGGCTAATTTTAGGTTTTAATGTTAGCTTTTATCAAGATTCCATATAATTTACATCTTCGCTCTTTATTTTCATTAGAGGCAATTTTGCCTATCTAATCAATTTGGAACAAACTACATTGACGATTATTGTTTAATGCTTCACTCACCGAAGACTAGAAATTGGGGTGTAAACTTCATTTTTCAAATAAAAGAGGGGGTCAACACTAGTTAGGATTATGAAATGTGTTAAGTTGGATTCTCATTGGTTTATCTAATATTATGGAGTTGGTTCCTAATTTTCTGATTTACAATTATCATTCAAGAAAATCTACTAAACATATGGCATTTCGATTTTGATTTGTCTCTAACTCAAAGAAAAAGAAATTGCGCAAACATCAGGTATCCTTATTCCTTCTTTAGACAGGCCATGTAAAGATAACATATGAGATCAATAACAAGCTCAGATAGGTAACATATGAGACCAGTAATGAGCTTGGATAAATAACATTGAAGACGCGTTAGCTAGTCACTCGTAACAAAACAGACCAAATATATACCTTATCATTAAGTCTACTAAACATAATAACACAAAACAATGACGAGTAATCGGATTAATCCACATACCTTATCATTAAGTCTACTAAACATAATACATTAAAATCAAAAACCCCCAAAATAGAATCGATGCTTTCGGACCAGGCTGCGTAGTCAATACGTCTTCACGTGCGACCACCCTCTAAATCCGTGTGGACCACCCTCTAAATCGATGCAATAAGTCTTCACGTGCGACCACCCTCTAAATCGATCAGAAATTCTAAATGTCGAGGGAAGTGAGGTGGCGGGGTGAGAGCCGTTTATCTTACTTGAGATACGTGTATTGACTTTTCACACCTGCACCTCAAGCGAAATGAACGGTTCCCACTCCGCTACCTCCCTCCCCTCGCTCATTTCCTCGCCATGTAGAACTGCTCCTAAATCGATGCATGTTTTCGGACCAGGCTGCCTAGTCAATAAGTCTTCACGTGTGACCACCCTCTAAATCCGTGTGGACCACCCTCTAAATCGATGCTTTTTACCAGGCTGCGTAGTCAATAAGTCTTTACGTGCGACCACCCTCTAAATCCTTGTGGACCACCCTCATCTTTGGGCTGAATCCTTGATGGGAAAGAATCTATTTCATACCACCTTCCCATGTACCTTTTGAAGTCTAAAAAATGAGACGTCTACCACTCAATAATAATCCAATTCAACTAAAAAAACATTTGTATTTAAAGGGCTTGAAATGTTCAAACAACAATAGAAGCTAAGCATGCATCGAGATGGTATCTCCACATGAATAAGGGAAGACGAGGAAAATGAAAAAGAATATCCATATAAGGCACTTAAATTGTTTAAAAAGATGGGATCTCCACATGAGTAAGGGAAGATGTCCATATAAGGATGGGAGGTAGCATTTGGATATAAACAATTTCCAATTAGACTCCCAATATGGCCCGCAATGTATCTCAAGTGTGAACACAGGAATCAGATATGTTAGAGCTCGCGGCGAACTGTTATCGATGTGTGTTTATGTGTTATGGGAACCAAAACACTACATGTTTTCTATATGTTCATCAGCTGTCACAATTGAACGACATACAGGTATATTTTATGGCACATCTTGCACAGAGTGCTTACTTTGTCTTGCTTCATATGACATCCAAACCACCATTGCCTCGCTTATTTCCAAAAGTAATCTCGTTAAAGAGTTTATTTGATGACCAACTTCACATTGGTGATATGATGGTGAGATTTGTGAGTTTGAGAGTGTTTTTAGGTTTGGTTAAAAAGAGGTTTAGGGATAGATCCATTCAATCCTAAAATAACAAAAATAACCTAAATGTTGGCAATTGAACAAAATCATGTATCAAAAGAAAGTGGGGTGAAAATAAGGTTAAAAATGGAAGTCCAAAACTACCTCCCCAGTCCCCTGTTAAACCCCCACACAGTTCACCACTCCCATAGTGTATGAGGCTTTGTTGGGTGTGTCTCTAGTCTCACAGAGCGGGTTGTTGCCCTCTTCTCATCCCAAGTCAATGATCCATTCACACATTTCGTCAAACAACCCTCCCATCATCATCATCATCTCACTCACTCTTCACTTGTTCTTCTTCTACTTCACACCCTCCCTCGCTCTAGGGATGGTAGTAAGGCGGATTTTCACGAATATTCGTTTCACTCGCTTCGTTTGGGGAGGATTTGGTTAAGGGTTCGTGGATATTGAGGCGGATACGGATTTTCGATCTGTATCCGTTTATTAATCGGGGCGGATACGGATTTGGCCATATCCGACCCACGGATATCCGTTTAACAGGTAAATTTTCAAAAATGCCCTTAGGCTATATAAAGGATTAAATGTATCTCTCACAAATCCTCGCCCTCCCTCACACACACCTTCACTCTCACTCACACCAGAGCCACAGCAGAGCCCTCTCCCTCTCACTCTCACACAATTTCGCCCCTCACACACAGCAGAGCCCTCTCCCTCTCACTCTCACACACACCTTTGCCTCTGCCTCTCCCTCTCCCTCTCACACAAAGATCATCACTCGAAGATGAAGGGTCAAAGCAAGGGTTTCGCCTCTCACGGGCAAGGGTTTTGAAGGGTCGAAGTCGAAGCCTCCTCCGCCTTCCTCTCCCCATCAGAGACTGAGATCAGATTCTCACAGTCAAAGTAGAAATCGAAGTCGAAGCTCCCACCTCATCCGCCTTCCTCTCTTCATCAAAGAGCTGATATAGATCTAATCTCAGATCTGATCAGCAAGTCGAAATCGAAGCTCTGATCAAAGCTCCCACCTCATCCGCCTTCCTCTCCCCATCAGAGATCTGATCTGATCTCAGATTCTGTAGATCGATTTCTTTTCTTTTTTTTTGCAATTTATTCTATACTTTTTGTAATTTTTTGAATGTATCTTTCAATTGTATTTTTGTATGTATGAATTTTTTGTATTTAATTTATTGTATGCTTAAGAAGAAATTTTTGTAATGGGTATATGGGCGGGGCAGATATCTGTCAATCCGTGCGGAGCGGAGGTGAGTTTTAAATAAATTTATAAACGGATTGGCGGGGGCGAATTTGGGGATCCGTTCTTCCTGACTGGGCGGGGATGGATTTGCTCAAATCCGCCCCATTGCCATCCCTACCTCGCTCCCTAGAAGGGTTCGGTAGGATGATTGTGATTTTGGTGGTGTGGAGTAGTCATTGGCAAAAAAAAAAAATCTGATTACAGAACCTGATTACCTAGCCTCACTCCAAAAATAATTTATTAATTTATCAAATAAAAAATAATACAAAACTAGGTTTTTGGCAATCAGAGTGATATTGCGCTCATTGAAGATACGATGATTCCCTCGAGATATAATCCCCATTTGAGCGTATTTCGAGAAAACCACCATCCTTCCCAGTGACACATCACCTTAGTTAATAAAAAAAAATTCCGATAGCATCCATAGTAAACATGGGTATTACTTTTAAGAAAATTTTACACACTAAAATGGGGATAGAGATTTTTTTTTACCTACGGTAATAAATCTTTCCATGCTATCTCAAATTACACCTAAAAGTGTGATAGTTAATTTTGCATTAATCCCTTCTTTTTCCATTTTTTTTTTTTAGGATTGGTGGGTCATAATCCCCATTTGAGCATATTTCGAGAAAGCCACCATCCTCCCCAGTGACACGTCACCTTAGTTAATAAAAAAAAAATTCCGATAGCATCCTTAGTAAACATGGGTATTATTTTTAAGAAAACTTTACACACTAAAATGGGGGTAGAAATTTTTTTGACCCACGGTAGTAAACCTTTCCGCGCTATCTCAAATTATGCCAAAAAGTGTGATAGTTAATTTTGCGCTAATCCTTCCTTTTTTTTCAATTTTTTTTATGATTGGTGGATCATATTTACCCGCTTTATCATGGTGTCACACTTTTTACTAGGGGTGCACATTTACTAGGAGTATCAAATACAATGTACACATACAACACTTTTTTTTGGGCTGACTAGGGGTGATTGAGTGTGCAAATTTAAACCACCACCCACAAAGCGCTACTTACTATGATGCTCTGAGATCACACATGTTGCTGTAGAAGCCTGAGTTGTTAGAATCCTATGGCTTCGTCTAGCTCTTTCTCTGAATGAGTCCCGAGCAAACCCAACAGAGTTAACTAGTATTTTCTATCACAAATTCCTTATTATGAGTGCACCATCTAACAAAATTATCATTTCAAATTTTGCAAACAGGAGAAAAGAAACATCCGACATAATCGACGCATATTATTTTTTCATCTTCAATCAAACCGTTGGCTTGATTTAATCGAAACTTCAAGAGAATCCTGTAGGGCTGGTATCAAAATACTGTAGACTCGTTAGTTTTTCAGCTGGGATTATTATATTAATGATGATAATGAGAAGTCGAATCGGCCTCGCATGTAAGTAGATTATCTTTCTTTCATACTCAGGCGATGTAGGATTATGTTCCTCTTTGTAACTCGTCTAATCCATCTTAAGCCTATTGAGTTTTAACCCTCACCTTCACCTCAGACCTGCCAACTGTATGGGGTTTAATAGGAGAGGTAGTTTTGAACTTCCATTTTTAACCTTCTTTCACCCTACTTTCCTTTTGCTACATGGCCTCGTTCCATTATCAACATTTAAGTTATTTTTGTCATTTTAGAATTGTATGGGTCTATCTAAGTAAATTACAAAAATGAAAAAAAAAAAAAAAAAAAAACACCTGATTCAAGTCTGAGACATCTCCAAAGATAATTTATTAATTTATCAAATGAAAAATAACTAAGAACTAGATTTTTGGCAATCAGAGTTATGTTGGTATGATGATTCCCTCGAGATATATTCACCCTTTTGAGCTTTTCTGAGAAAGCCACCATCTTACCCAATGTCACATCACCTTAGTTAATCAAAAAGTTTTGAGAGCATTTATAGTAAGAGTGATTCTATATACCGAGGTAATGGGCGAGGGAATGAGGTGGTGGGGGTGAAAGTTTTGTTCATTCTGTTCCAAATGTGTATGTGAAAAGTTAATACACGTATTTCGAGTGAGGTGAACGGCTCTCACCCCACCCACCTCACTTCCCTCGCTCGTTTCCTCGACACTTAGATAGCATTAGAAATTGTGACAGTTAACTTCACTTCAATTCCCTTTTTTTCCGTTTCTTTTCTAACTGGTGGGTAATATCTACCTATGTTATCTGAGATGGTGTTACACTCTATTAGTGTCCACTAATAACAACGTGCACATTTAACACATTTTTAGCTTACTGGAGATGGTTGATAGTGCAAATTTACTCCAATCCACCCCCACCCCTAAAGTGCTGCTTACTATAATGCTTGATCACACATGTTGCTGTTGTAGAAGTCTGAGTTGTTAGAGCCCGATCAACCCCAACCAAAATCTATCATTTGATGTAATAATAAAAAATATATTAAAATCAAACCCGGCAAAAAAGAACAACTATATCAAATTTGGATTTTGGGTCATCACTTATATATCTATCATTCATTACCCCGCTTAAGTAAGTCAAACTTGATTGGCTAAAATAAATAAGCATTCCATCTCGAACCCCACATCTCATCTATTTAGTCTATTAAACCTTCGTTGAAGTACGAGTTGTTTTTATTCCATTCCGAGCGATTGTGATACTCAGAAATTAATACAAATATTTCAAGGATTTTTCTTAGATGCAGTAAACTTGAGACAAACTTCATTGTGATGTTCTCTGATGTTCAACTCAGAGATCAATAACAAGCTCAGATAGGTAACATATGAGACAAGTAATGAGCTTGGATAAATAACATTGAAGACGCGTTAGCTAGTTACTCGTACCTTATCATTAAGTCTACTAAACATAATACATTAAAATAAAAAAACCCCCAAAATAGAATCCGTGTGGACCATAAGTCTTCATGTGGACCACCCTCTAAATCGACACTTTCGGACCAAGCTGCGTAGTCAATAAGTCTTCACGTGCGGACCACACTCCCAAATCTCAAAGAAAGTCCCGATTCTTAAAAAAGCTGTTACTAAATAACGCTACCATTTTTTCTGAAGAATACTAATTTTTATTTTTATTTTGAATCGGCTGAAGGACACCACCAAAGAAAGCCAAAGAAAAAAGATTAGGGACATTCCGAGAATCAAACTCGAGACCTACACCCAATGCGAGAATCATACCACTAGACCAAATGCCCTCAATTGAAAATTACTTAAACCAAAAATTTACTTATAATTATTGAGGTTTTTTTAGCACTTAACACTCATTAGCCAGCACCATTCGATCTATGATTCTAATTAAAATAAATAAAAAATTTATTCTAACCAAAAGTAAAAACAAACATTCGATTAGAGTGAACCACATTCAATATTTAAATGCCTGTCATAATAGAAATTAACGTCACCATTGTCAAAATAGATTATGCTAATTAAAAAAAATACCACAAGCATCTCAAATTGTCAAATTTAATTAACTTACCACATAATACAACCTAAAGGAAAACACGAGAAGTTTATTGAGAAAAAAAAGAAAAAAAAGAAAGAAAAAAAAACCCAATTAACTAAGTTGAGCCTGATTACTCAGTGTGGAGATAGTGGTGGTGGTTGTGGGGGAGAGATGGAGGCGTTGGTTGGGAAAAGAAGTTTTATTTTGATCTAAATGCTTTATCTTGATATGGGTGATTTAATCTCGAGGCTAATTTTAGGTTTTAATCTTAGCTTTTATCAAGATTCCACATAATTTACATCTTCACCTTTTATTTTCATTAGAGGCAATTCTGCCTATCCAATCAATTTGGAACAAACTACATTGACGGTTATTGTTCAATGCTTCACTAACTGAAGACTAGAAATTGGGGTGTAAACTTCATTTTCAAATAAAAGAGGGGTCAACACTAGTTAAGATTATGGTTTAGGGAGCCAAAATGGCTAACTACATTCAACTAGTGAACGGAGACTCCTTGGAGGCTTCCCATGCCACCTAGGATAGAAGTCTCTCACGCGGAGTCTCTTGGAGCACAATTTTTTCACCCTTCCCTAACTAAATGTTACCACCTAGACAAGGAGTTTCTTGTAAGGTGGCTCTTGGAGATGCTCTTAGTTCCTAATATTGAAATTGCAACATTTCCCTCTCTATCAATGCACTCACACACTCAATGGCAAACGAGTTGACCAAGTGCACAATTTGTTTGGAGGGATTCCCAGCTTTGGGGAGCAAGCACTACAACCCAGACCTCATACCTTATCTCAAAGTAATAAGACAGTACAACATGGCAATTTGGTAACGATGTGTTGAGTTGGATTCTCATTGGTTTATCTAATATTCGAATAAAGTCGACCACTTCTTGATACCAAAAAAAAAAAACCACAAAAGAAGAGAGAAAGGAACCCTCACTCTCTCTACTCTCAGAGTAAACATTGCTTTTGTCAGTCGAAAAAGTCTGGATTCAAACAATTCCAGACTTTCCCACTTTTAACCTTCTACCATGTCATTTACTTCTACATGAACTAATTTTTTTGCCAATTTGTTTAAGCTGAAATTTTAAGACATTGTATAGATTAACTTAGAATAATAATTTGATCAAACAGCATCTCAATTCAACAAACACCCATCCAAATATGCGTCAAAGTTGTGACTAGGGGTGGGCACGGTCCGGATCGGTTCCAAATTTGAAGGAACCTAACTCGAACCGTTTATATTTTAACGGATCGGTCCGGTCCGGATCCCTTCATTTTGATAATAGGAACCGAACCTAACTCGAACCGTTTAGAACGGTTCGGTTCCACGGTTCCAAACTTCCAGAAAATCGATCATATCCCAACAGGTGCAGTCCTTATAGTCAGCATTCTATGCGCAAGTATGACTCTTCAGAGATCAACAATGTCAACCAAAGGGATAAAAGAGAAGGTTAACATTCTACTTTTAAATTGAGTTAATTATTCAACCAGTTGGGGGTCTTCCCTTTGAAAGTTTCATAAAGCAGTATTTCCCCTTTCTCAATGTAAATATCTTTGCATTAAAATTTATAAATAAAAAATAAAAAATAAAAAAGAGAGAGAGAATAGAAACAATACAAAATCAACTAGAAAATAACATACTCTACTAACTAGAACAGGAACTGTACCTTACGGTAATCAAGTATCCCTTCAAAAGGAAGTTCAAATTCATCACTGATTATAACTGGAATGCAACCGCTGACAATAGCATCAAATAATCTAGCGGATGATGGAGTGTCACCAGCTGGGCTTAGGCAAAAAATAGATCTAAATTCCAAAAGAAATTAGTCAGCTTCAGCTCCATAACAAACACCACAAATGAAGAGAGAGTTGACAAACATAATAACTTAAATACTCATATATTACCGACGCATGCCATCCTGAGCTGCTATCTTCCATGCCTCTCCATCTGTTCCCTCCTCTATGGAAACACCCTCAGCACCATTCAGCTCTGACACAAGTTTGGCTCTTATCTTTCCCCCCTGATATAACAACAACAAACTCTTAGCCTCCCTAATCATATTCATACTAACTAACGAGGATAAGAGGGAAGGAAGACAGGTACAAATGAAGATTTAGGAAACGGAGAACTAAGATCCCTCCCAAGTATCCACCACTTCAAGAATCCATGATGAACTTTTATTCGATTTCTCCTTCTGCTCTTCCGCTATGGCTGTTGCAACTCGCTAGCTTCAATTGTTCTTACAGACACAAGAGGGGTTGTAGATTGAACACATGGGCCCTAAATTGAGTCTAAAAGATAGAGAAGAGAGGAGAGACAGAGATCTCCAACTCTTCTGCTTCTTCTCCTCTTCTTTGTTGCTTCTTCTTACAGAGAGAGAGAGAGAGAAAAAGAGGGGTTTTGTTTTGGTTTTGTTTTGTTTTGTTTTGATTTCGTTTTCTTTTACAGAGAGTGAGAGAGAGAGAGAGGTATTGGTTTTAGTAAATGTAAAGAAAAAAAAAAAAAAAATTTGAAACGAGTCCAACTCGGACCGTTTCATTTTAAAAAATTGGAACCGGGATCGGACCGTTTTATAACGGATCCGGACCGATCCGAACCGTACCAAAAAATTCATATATAAAATCCGGACCGTTTAGAGCAAAACGGTCCGGTTCGATTTGAACCCACGGATCCTCGACCCGTTTGCCCACCCCTAGTTGTGACATGTTCTTGAAGTGACAAATTGGTATGATAGTCACCAGTAAACAACACAACTGCAAAAACATTAGTGACTGATTACCATATTCCAATGTAGTGGGTCATGGGGTCATGCATGCATCAACAGCAGATTACACCATTTCGTTTCAGTCCACAACAGATTAAAAGGAAGAAGAAGTAAATAAAGACCTCAGTTATCTGAAATAATAACTCCATCGTTACCTCTTCTCCTCGTATGTTGTTCTTGGACGGTAGTAGTTACGATAGTAGGTGCATCTGCTCCCTGGGAAATAGATCTGACTAATGTGCATTCAACAAGAAAATTGGGACTGCTCAAAATGTTGAAATTTTCGACTTTTCTGCATTTACGTGCCACCTGCAGTTAATGCTCTTGTGAAAGCTCTTTCCATCACAAGATATTCCTTTTGATTCGATGACCCTGTCCATCAACAAATGATTTGACGAAGATAACACAAGAAGCAAATTTATATGTTGTACATGAAGGCAAGCTGATGCATCTAATCCCTAATTCACTCAACTAATTCATGGAGAAATCAGGAGTACCTCATGAAGAATGGTGCTGCTAAAACTTACATTGACAAAGGTAAATAATAATTGCTATATTTCCACTCATTAGTTTGGGGCTAGGTGGAAGTGATGCAAGAAGAGAGCAGGGCATTACATCTCAGAAAAAAAAAATTAAAGCACAAAAACCTACTAGCAAAACCAGAAGCAGTGAAACCAACATTGACAACTTTCAATCTAAATGTACATTTCAATTTGCAATGTTCAAATCAGGAGTCCTTATTTATCCTACCCCATACGCTATCCTAGGCACACTTGATTCAGCGTTTAGGTGGCCGTACTGTAGGTGGGGCAGCTAAAGGAGAGAATCCCTAGGCACACTACCCAAATGTTAAGTTCATTTGCTTAAAGTTTCTAACACCAAAACACCCAACTCATTGGGAATGCATGGAAGACCCAACTCGTTAAGGAATGCATTGAAGAAGGTCCAATCCAATGTTGTGGAACTCAATGGATTCAAATCATCCAATATAAAGGAACCTCCTAACAGCTTACTTTCCACAAACATGACGAGAGTAGAAAGTGGAATGTGGCAAATCGTAATGCTGGCCATGACAGCTCGCATTGGAGGTTAATCCACAACCTCAATCAAAAGATTGCTCTCCCACTAGGCTACTTTTTTTCCCAACCATTTTGGCAATTGGATGAACTGAAGGGACAATAAAAGAGTAAAACAAAAAGAGGACAACATAGATAAAACTAAACAGGAAGTGTGACCTTATCCTATTCCTACCCCATAAATCATACACTGTTAGTGAAGCTGATCTTTGACATCGAGGCTTTAACAAGTAGACCATGAAGATAAATTTCAGATTTTTTATTTGAAGTATCTACAAATCAAGTTTGGTCTCTGATGCATATATATGCTGTTGGCAAAAAACGAGATAAGAAGATGAAGAGTTGATCATTGGGTGTTTTTATTAATTTTTTTGTTTTGAATTTAATGTTATGGACATGATTTACATTTTTAACCCTATAATACATTAATACTTTATGAAGTATGCTAACAGTATATCCTAACATTTTTAACCCAAATGAAACTAAAATCCTAACAGTATATCCTTCTTGTATTTGTGGAGAAAAACCATAAAATACTTTGGTGAGATATAAAGTGTAATAGAGCATACATCATTTCAGGAATCCATTTCGGTCGAATTTTGCATAAGCCAAGGATGTAATTGTAATGCACTCTGTATCAAACCAAAATGTAGACTAAAATCCTAACAAGTACATCCTAAATCCTTATTCCTTGTTTAGACACACCATCTATCACAAAATCATATAAACAGATGAGATCAGTAATGGGCATAACAAAGCCGAAGATTCAAGCTATGAATTATAACTCATCTCACTCAATATACACCGACCTGTAAGTGCCACAAATCTCACTGAAAATGAAGACCACCAACAAAAAATAAGTTGCCATGAACTCCAAATGACCAATATTGCATTTTGACAAACTTAAACCCAAAAAAACAAAAAACCCAACATGGAACTGGAACCCAAAAACCCAAACCTAAAATAACAAAGATCAAGGGTTCAAGAAGAACATAAGATAATTTACTATACTTGAAACCCTAAATTTAAAATTTAAAAAAAAAAAACCCAAACCTAAAATAACAGAGATCAAGGGTTCATGAAGAACATAAGATAATTTACAATATTTGAAACCCTAAACTTAAAAACAAATAAAAATTAAAATTAAAAAATAATAATAATTGTAATAGTAACACAGGTGGCTCAGATTTTAGTGGTCTCAAAAGAAGGAAAGCTTTCACCACCCATGGCTGCAAAAGGGGGTTGGTAGCTCCGATTACCACGCCAAGAAATGTGGTGAAATTCTCTTCCCTCATCTGAGTTCTTCTTCAAACCCCAAACATCATCACAGCCTGTAAAAGAAGAAGAAAAACAATACGAGAGGATTTGTTTATTGAATGAAACGACTCATTGGCTTCGATTGAAGAAAGGGGGCAACAAACCCTCTCACACAAAGACACCCAACCCTTCCATGAATCATCGAAGCCTCTTACGTTTCATTCACCTGAAATGTTTCCATGGAACCAAACACACCCTTAAATCAGAGCATCTCCATCAAGGAGGAGGGGGCCACTGATAAAGGCAGGCAGTGAGGCAGGCCCTGAAATTCTAGGGGGCGAGGAAACCAGCGAGGGAAAGGGAGCGAGGGATGGGAGTGACACTGCCCAGAGCAAGCAAATTTATACATCCATCTCCTATAGGCAGGAGCAAAGGTGGCACGTGGCAGCACCAAACAACTTATATACGCATCCCAAGCATCTGACAAGGTTTACGATGGATGCACCATAGGTAAAAAAAATAGGGGGCAAATAAGTGTGGATTGTGGAAGGCTTTGTGTTTTTTTAAAGCAGGGGGCAAATAAATGTTTAGTTTTTGTCAGATATTTATGTGAAAATTTAGTTATGTAATTTTTATTTTTTTTGTGTACCTCATTTTTATTGGAAGATTATTAATTTGTTTTCTGCTTTATAACTGTACTATTTAATTTATTACTGTCGTGCCTTGGTTTTTGAACAATCTATTAATTTATGTTGTTTAAAAAAATCGAGGCATGACACCTCATGCCACTGGCCGTGTTCAAATCCATGATGTATCCGCCACACCTCTACCAACTCAGTCGGTACACCTTGACTGTGGAAGTTTCATTTGTTGCACTCAAGGATTGTGATTTCACGAAATTATATGAAAATTTGCCTCTTTTTTTTTTTAAATTACAAAAAAAAAGAGCCAAAGAAAATTAAATTTTTTCAGAGTTTTTTTTTGAAAATTTTCAAGATTCTTACGTAAATTTCAAAGTTTTTTCATAAATTTCATTTATTCGTAAAAATACAAAAATCAGTTATTGAAATTTACATATTTTGGTAAAAATTTCGGGATTTTGAGCTTTTTTTCTTCTAATTGTAATTTCTTCTAATTGCCTTTATCATATGTGGCCACTGATAAAGGCAGGCTCTGAAATGAACCCGTCTAAATGGCGAGGAAACCAGCGAGGGAGGGGGGTGAGACCCTCTGAAATTCTAGGGGGCGAGGAAACGAGCGAGGGATGGGAGTGACACCGTCCAGAGCAAGCAAATTTATAGCATCTCCTATAGGCAGGAGCAAAGGTGGCACGTGGCAGCACCAAACAACTTATATACGCATCCCAAGCATTTTTCAAGGTTTACGGTGGATGCACCATAGATAAAGTAGGGGGCAAATAAATGTGGATTGTGGAAACACTTGAACTTTGTCTGGTTATACCGTTATAATTAGGGATGGTAGTGGGGCGGATTTTCACGGATATCCGCCCCACCTAATCCGTTTGGGGCGGTTTTGGATACGACTAAATGGGTTTTCGGGTGGGTTCGGGTATCCAAAAAATATCCGTTCACTATTCGGGGCGGATACGGATTTGGCCATATCCGCCCCGCGGATATCCGTTTATTATGTAACATTACAACAATACCCTTCCCCTATATAAAGTGATTAAACCCATCCCTCCCTCACACTCGCCTCTCCCTCTCTTGCCTCTCACACAGAGAAGTCTCTGTCTCCACTATCCAGAGCGATCTCCTCCTACACCGCCTTCACACCGCCCTCCCTACTCCCTCCAGTCGCCCTTCCTCCACACCGCCCTCCCTGCTCCCTCCAGTCGCCCTTCCTCACACCGCCTTCCCTGCTCCCTCACCTCGCACACCACCACCTCGCTCGGTCGCCCTCCCTGCTCCCTCACACCGCCGTCACCGCGAGAAATATGCCTCCCTCGCAGAGATATCTCTATTCAAAAGACAAGGATTTGAAGATTGGGGATCGAAAGACAAGGATTTGAAGATTGGAGATCAAGATCAGATCTGGATCGATTTGTAGCTTGGAGATCAAGAACAGATCTGTTGGATCGATTTGAAGCTTGGAGATCAAGATCTGATCCAAATCCAGATCCAGATCAAGATCTGATCCAGATCAAGATCAAGATCTGATCCAGATCTGATCAAGATCAAGATCTGATGAAGATCAAGATCAATATCTGATCAGATCAGATTTCAAGATCTGAGATCTCGAATTTGTTGTAATTTTCTTTTTTTTTGTTAATTTTTTTGTATGTTTTGTAATTTCTGGAATTTTTTGTTAATTTCTGAAATTTTTTGTAATTTCTGGAATTTTTTGTAATTTCTGAATGATCTCACCAAAATTGTATAATCTGTTTTTTTCTGTTTTTTTTTGTAATTTCTGTAATTTTTGAGAATATGTTTTTTTATTATTTTTTCCGGGTATTTTGGGCGGGGCGGATATCCGTCAATCCGTTCGGTTTGGGGACGATTTTTACAAAATATGATAAACGGATATTCGGGGCGGATTTGGATATCCGTGATCTCCAGCGGAGCGGGGATGGATTTGTTCAAATCCGCCCCAATCCGCCCCGTTGCCATCCCTAGTTATAATGTTATAATAATGTTATGAATTTGAATATGAAAATGTTATCCTTAATGGAGGAAACTAACAGCTCATTCGAATCTCGAATAAGAATTATTTGTATTCCTTAAGGTGAAATGCATTTTTTTATATTTAATTATCCCAATTTATAAGTTTGCTCACACCAGTATTTATAAACTGACTCAGATTTTGTATTGTTTTATAAATTTGGGTGCGTTCTTAATGAGCGTAGCCCCAGAGACTTATCAGGGTTAATTGAAGCGCAAGGGTGGTATTAGCTGCATGGCGATAGTTGAAGAGTCGACAAATTTTTTTTTGTTAGATCTTTATTATTATTATTCCTAAGTGATCAGATGTAGGGTTTAAATATAAATGCTTAATTTTTGTCATTTATGTGGAAATTTAGTTATGTAATTTTCATAATTTTTTTTGTGCACCTCATTTTTATAGGAAGAATATTGATGAAGGTTATTAATTTGTTTTCTACCTTATGAGTGTACCATTTAATTTGTTCCTATCGTGCCTTGGTTTTTGGACAATCTATTAATTTATGTTGCTCAAAAAAATAGTTGCCTAACACCTCATGCCACTGGCCGTGTTCAAACCCGTGATGTATCCGCCACACCTCTACTAACTCAGTCGGTACACCTTGGCTGTGGAAGTCTCTTTTGTTGCACTCAAGGATTGTGATTTCACGAAATTATATGAAAATTTGCCTAATTATTTTTTGAAATTATGAAAAAAAGGCCCAATGAAAATTACATTTTTTTAGAGTCTTTTTTTGAAAATTTTCGAGATTCTTACTTAAATTTCAAAGTTTTTTCATAAATTTCGTTTTTTTTCATAAAAATACAAAAACCAGCTACTGAAATTTACATTTTTTTGAAAAAATTTCGGGATTTTGAGCTTTTTTTCTTCTAATTGTAATTTATTCTAATTATTTTTTAATTTTTGAAACCACTCCTTAATTTCCTAATTATCACTTCTTCTACCTATATATTGATTTTTTGAACTACTCATTGATTTTCTAATTATAGGTATTTTGATTTCATTTAATGTATTTAATACATTTATAACTTATATATTATTTTTCACATATTTAATATACCATCAAAATTCATTATAAATTTCATTTATCCTTGACATTTTTACTTTTTTCTTTACACATCGAAATATTTATTAAAATCAGGAAACCGAAATTAACTCGAAAAATGAAATCACAATCCTTGGTTTCACTTACAAAAGAAAAATTTTAGTTGTAGATCTTCACATCTCAGCCATACAACGAAAACAACAAGATAAAAAGTTTATGCAAGGCTGAATGCTGATTCAACAATTTGAGTACAATCACTTTCCTTGCCCTACCCATTATTAACACACTAAGGCTCCATTTGGTATCACGTAAATAATGCAAATGCATTCATTTGTGGGCGTTTATAAAAAAATTTGTGTTTTGTAAGATGTAAGTAAAGTGGATATGAAATTAAAATGCATAACCTTCGCATTTTCATGTTATGAGTTCACGCATTATTTTACGGGATAAAACGTTCTTAATTTTTTTTGCAGATAACTATTTTCTGGGATAAAACATTCTGAATTATTTTGCAGAGAACTCTCACGTTTAAATGTTGGACTATAAAACATTCTGAACTATTATGTGGAACTCAATAGATTCTATCATTCTATATTATGTGGAACTCACCAATTTGGCAGCCAACCAAACATGTTACCACCTTACACCATGCCGGCCTAATGACCACTTCTCAATTAATTTCTACATGCTAATATCAACGCTGAAGTAATTATTATCAAATAATTTCCTAAATGTGCAAGCTACTCATTTTCTTGCAATGCAAATACTAAAAATTTAATCTGGGAACTAATGAGTGACAAAAGTAATTAGAGTCTATTGTTCATGAGATGCCTTCAACATTATTGTAAGCATCAATGCGGTAACTTTCTGTTTGGTAAGAAACTCTCAAATCTCATTGAAAACCAACAATATATAAAATAAAATAAAAAAACACCAAAATTCAATAAAATAACCCATTAAACAGCAAAATTAACAGTCCCATCCTCATTAAGAGTGTAAGTAGCCCCTTGTGTTCATCCATCATCTTTGGGCTGAATCCTTGATGGAAAAGAAGCTATTTCATTTTTCATACCACCTTCCCATGTACCTTTTCAAGTTCAATCCCTTCACCACTTCCATTGCTTTGGTAGCCATTTTTGTGTCTGGGGTTGAAGAAAATTGGGTTTTTAGTGTTTGGGGTTGTTCGTCTTTTGGAATTGTGTAATGGGGTTGTTCGATTTTTGGGTGTTTTGTTGATTTTTGGAGAGAGAAGTGCAGAAGAACAGGAAAGAAAAGACTCTATTCGGTGGAAACTAAAACAGGGTGACACGTGTATCGACCACGGTTCGTGGTAGTGATTGGGTACGCCTGCTTTGAGGGATATACCAAGGCTAGTGTTTGTGTAATTTGTGTCTGCTTCACATTGCAATGGTCACCAGGCTGGCAAGTGTTTTGAGGGATAGGTGGTCATGGAAATAAATTACCATCAACAATAGAGGTCCATCGAAATTGGTCATTCTGCAATAGCTAGTTTTTTTAAGTCTAAAAAATGAGACGTCTACCACTCAATAATAATCGAATTCAACTAAAAAAACATTTGTATTTAAAGGGCTTGAAATGTTCAAACAACAATAGAATCTAAGCATGCATCGAGATGGGATCTCCACATGAGTAAGGAAAGACGAGGAAAATGAAAAAGAATATCCATATAAGTCACTTGAAATGTTTAAAAAGATCACATGTGCAAGGGAAGACGAGGAAAATGAAAAAGAATATCCATATAAGGCACTTGAAATGTTTAAAAAGATGGGATCTCCACATGAGTAAGGGAAGACGAGGAAAATGAAAAAGAACATCCATATAAGTCACTTGAAATGTTTAAAAAGATCACATGTGTAAGGGAAGACGAGGAAAATGAAAAAGAAAATCCATATAAGGCACTTAAATTGTTTAAAAAGATGGGATCTCCACATGAGTAAGGGAAGATGTCCATATAAGGATGGGAGGTAGCATTTGGATATAAACAATTTCCAATTAGACTCCCTCCCAATATGGCCCGCAATATATCTCAGGTGTGAACACATGAAACCAATTTTGGAAAAGTAATTATTATTTATATATATATATGATAGTCTTGGTCTGCTTTACTCTGCTTCTCAACTCAACTCTGAAAGAGTTAGAAGAACCATTTGTTTGTTGGATCCCTATCCTTTTTTGCTCTCTACCAGCAGAATCAGCTCATAGGAGAAGCAGTTTTCTCCAATTGAGGCAGGTAAATGATTCAATCTTTATTTGAAATCTATGTTTACTTGATCTTTGTTTCTGAACCCTGTGTTTATTATCACACAAATTGTAAATTATGTGTTTAGTCAACTTCTTTCCTGGTTATATGTTCTCAAGGATATGAGACCAGCTAGCTAAATTATTGTTCTTCACTTTCTTTTAGAGATTATAATGGGGACTGCCAGTATTCGGTTAATTTGCTTTTACGATGGAGATCTAATTAACGAGAATAAAAATGCTGATTATGTTGGGGGAAAGAAGAAATTAAGTAAAGTTTCAAAGACCATTGGCTTCAAGGAATTCAAAGAAAAGATACAAGTCATGTTAGGATTACAACCAGATGATTCAAAGTTCACGATCAAGTGTAGAGTTCACTTGGACAAGGAGATCCAAATTGCCATTGACGTCGATGACGATGAATCCTTAAGTTCAATACTGGACCAGTCTGAATTTATCATGGCATATATCATCAAATCAGTAATAAACACTCATCAAAGGTATGAACATTTCTCGACCAATTATTTAGTAAACTCTTGCCTAGAAATGAACTGATTCCATTGACTGTCCACTTCTTTCTTTCTGATAGGGAAACACATGGTTCGCCTAACGTTGAGAAAGAAACCATAGGTGGTGGTGGTGTGGTAGATCCTCCTAATGAAATGAATCATTGTGGAAATTTTGTGCAAACTATGTGAGTTCAAACCATATTGCTTTGCCTGATTACTGTAGCTAGCATTTCTAACTTGAGATATGATTTACTAAAAGTAGATTTTATATCAGGGAACAACCATTGCCCCCATCAAATACTGATGCGAGTTTGCATGCATTCAGGCATGCCCTTTCCGATTTGGTGATAAGAAAAAAACTGAATGCAAACCTTTTAAAACAACTAAATCTAGGTTAACATTGAAGTGCAAAAGTGTTGGGTGTAAATCAAAAATTCGAAGGTACAAATCTGTGGGTAATGACTTTGTTAAGTGTGAATGTGTGTTTCGAACCAGTTATGAATGCACCCATGATAAAAAGTTGTCGTTGAAGAGGAAGCTTCCAAAATTGAATTCTCTGGATTCAACTCTAATGATCGAACCATCCGAACTTGTGGTGGATAAGGGGGGACTTAAAAAGAAAAAATTGTCTAAGCATGAAAATTCAACCAAAATGGACCAATCTAGTCATGAGTTCACCAAGACACAAGATGAGCTAAAAGGTCAACAAAGTGTTTTTAAGCCAAAGCAAAATGAGTTGTTCATGAAGCAAATTCCGTCGTGGATTCAGGATTATGTTGATAGCATTGAGGATGTACTTGCTGATGGGAATTGTGGATTCCGATGCATAGCTAATTTTTTAAATTATGACAAGGAAAATGGTTGGAAACAGGTGAGGAATGAGCTACTAGTGGAGCTAGAAACAAACAAAAAGTTGTGGGTTGGAATGTGGCACGAGCGTGGGGTGATGACGGTCAAGAATGCTTTGATAGTTCCAGAAGGCAATGTATGCATTGACCAACGAAATTGGTTGCTCGAACCAGATATGTTAGAGCTCGCGGCGAACCGTTATCAGTGTGTGTTTGTGTGTTATGGGAACCAAAGCACTACATGTTTTCCATATGTTCATCAGCCGTCACAGTTGAACGACATATGTTTCATGGCACATCTTGCCCAGAGTGCTCACTTTGTCTTGCTCCATATGACACCCAAACCACCATTGCCTTTGACAGTACCTACTTGGCCCTCTCGTTTATTTCCAAAAGCAATCTCGTTAAAGAGTTTATTTGATGACCAACTTCACATTGGTGATGTGATGGTGAGGAAGTTCAATGATGCTAAGAAGACTAAGAACTCGGAGGAAGTCATTGACATCTCGGATTGATGCACATATGCATGTTTTTTGTACATTTTGTAACTAACACATGTGTACATATATCAATTAGAATGTGGGCACTTAGACAAAAAAAAATGAGTGGACCAGGAACCAAACCGATCGAACCAAGTTTTATTTTATTATTTTAATGTTCGGCTTGAAAAACTGGATCGCATCGAAATTTTTTATTCGATCCTCAATTCATAAATAAGGTATGGCAACAGTTTATTGCATTTTTACCATTTTTTTTTAAAAATACTAACTTTTTAGTAGGTCTAATCATTTTGTGCGTGGTGTCTAGAAAAAAAAAAAAGGAATAAAGCAAAAAGGGAGAGAATAGATTCATTTTCTCTAATCTTTTGAAAAAAAAATTAAACAAAACAATACAATAAGATAATAGAGAAACCATGAGAAACAATACAATAACTTTTTGCTTTTGCTTATCATTCAATTGTTTGGTTTCATATACTTTTACAAAATTGTTTTCATATATGGACATTCCTTTTCATTTTCATTTTGTCTTCCCTTACATATATGTAAATCCCAACAAGATGCTTAGCTTTCTATTGTTGAGTTGTAGACATCTCATTTTAGACCCCGCTTAAGTTAGTCAAACTTGATTAGCTAAAATAAATAAACATTCCATCTGAAACCCCACATCTCATCTACTTAGTCCATTAAACCTTCGTTGAAGTACGAGTTGTTTTTATTCCATTCCGAGCGGTTATGATACTCAGGAATTAACACAAACATTTCAAGGATTTTTCTTAGACGCGGTAAACTTGAGACAAACTTCATTGTGATGTTCTCAGATGCTCAACCTTCTTCATGACGATGTAATTTTTCTACTACTAGGCTGGATGGTTTACACGCTACTCGATAATGACTCGATCGAGGAGTGAGTAGCGAGTTTACCAGGTACGCAGGGAGTAATCGACAAAACTCGGATAATTAATTCTAATAAGAATTTTTAAATATCTACACCTAAGATCACTTAATTAGCTCAAGGAATATCAAGAAATTCAATATTTAAATACCTATCATAATAAAAATTAACGTCACTATTGTCAAAATAAGTAATGTTATTTAAAAAAGTACCATAAGCATCTCAAATTGTCAAATTTAATTAACTTACTACATAATACAACCTAAGGGAAAACACGTGAAATTTATTGAGAAAAAAAATTAATAAATACCCAATTAACTAAGTTAAACCCGATTACTCAATGCGGAGATAGCGGTGGTGGTTATGGGGGAGAGATGGAGTCGTTGGTTGGGAAAAGAAGTTTTATTGTGATCTAAACCATTAGCTTTATCATAAGATGGGTGATTTAATCTCGAGGCTAATTTTAGGCAGATTCGTCAATCCAGCCCACAATCCAGCTGATTCGAATTGTCCTCTTCATGATCCAGCAAACAGCATGTCGAATCAAACAAATCAATTGCTGACAGGCCGAAATCCATGCCGATGTGCTGAAATCAATTGCGGAGTCTCTTTGAGACCTAGCAATTTTTTCACCATTCCCTAACCAAATGTTACCACCTAGACAATGAGTTTCTTGTAAGATGGCTGTTGAAATTGCAACATTCCCCTCTCTATCAATGCACTCACACACTCGATGGGAAATGAGTTGACCAAGTGCACAATTTGTTTGGGGGGGATTCCCAGCTTTGGGGAGCAAGCGTTCCAACCTTACCTCAAAGTACAACATGGCAATTTGGTAACAATGTGTTAAGTTGGATTCTCATTGGTTTTGGATTCTCATTGGTTTATCTAATATTATGGAGTTGGTTCCTAATATTATGGTTGGATTTTGATTTGTCTCTAACTCAAAGAAAAAGAAATTGCGCAATCCTAACAACAATATCAGGTATCCTTATTCCTTCTTTAGACAGGCCATGTAAAGATAACATATGAGATCAATAATAACATATGAGACCAGTAATGAGCTTGGATAAATAACATTGAAGACGCGTTAGCTAGTCACTCATAACAAAACAGACCAAATATATAATACATTAAAATAAAAAAATAAAACCCCAAAACAAACCAATTTTTATATTTATTTTGAATCCGCTAAAGGACACCACTAAAGAAAGCCAAAGAAAAAAGATTAGGGGCATTCTGAGAATCAAACTCAAGGCCTACACCCAATGCGAGAATCATACCACTAGACCAAATGCCCTCAATTGAAAATTACTTGAAAGAAAATTTTACTTATAATTATTGTGGTTTTTTTAGCACTAAACACTCATTAGCTAGCACCATTTGATCTACGAACTTCTGATTCTAACTAAAATTAAAAGAATTTTTTATTCGAACTAAAAGTAAAAACAAACATTCCATCAAAGTGGGGCATTTCTTGATAAAATTAAAAAAAACAAAAAAAAAAAAAAAAAAAAACCACCCACATTAAGAAGAGAGAAAGTAACCCCTCACCCTCTCCACTCTCAGAGTAAACATTGCTTTTGTCCACAGTCGAAGTCTGGATTCAAAGAATTCCAGACGTTACTTTTAACCTTCTACTATGTCATTTACTTCTACATGAACTAATTTTTTTGCCAATTTGTTTAAGCTGAAATTTTAAGAGGTTGTATAGATCAACTTAGAATAATAATTTGATCAAACTATATCTCAATTCAACAAACACCCATCCAAATATGCGTCAAAGTTGTGACATGTTCTTGAAGTGACAAATTGGTATGGTGGTCAACAGTAAACAACACAACTGCAAAAAATTAGTGACTGATTACCATATTCCAATGTAGTGGGTCATGCATGCATCAACCGCAAGACTTTCCGAGTTCAGAGCCTAACTTTTCATTACAGCAGATTACACCATTTCGTTTCAGTCCACAACAGATTAAAAGGAAGAAGTAAACAAAGACCTCAGTTATCTGAAATAATAGTAGGTGCATCTGCTCCCTGGGAAATAGATCCGACTAATGTGCATTCAACTAGAAAATTAGGACTGCTCAAAATGTTGAAATTCTCGACTTTTCTGAATTTATGTGCCACCAGCAGTTGATGCTCTTGTGAAAGCTCTTTCCATCACAAGATATTCCTTTTGATTTGATGACCCTGTCCATCACCAAATGATTTGATATGATTTGACGAAGATAACACAACAAGCAAATTTATATGTCCTACATGGAGGCAAGCTGATGCATCTAATCCCTAATTCACTCGACTAATTCATGGAGAAATCAGGAGTACCTCATGAAGAATGGTGCAGCTAAAACTTACATTGACAAAGGTAAATAATAATTGATATATTTCCACTCATTAGTTTGGGGCTAGGTAGAAGTGAAGCAAGAAGAGAGCAGGGCATTACATCTCAGAGAAAAAATAAAAGCACAAAAACCTACTAGCAAAACCCAACATTGACAACTTTCAATCTAAATGTGCATTTCAATTTGCAATGTTCAAATCGGGAGTCCTTATTTATCCTACCCCATACTCTATACTAGGCACACTCAATCCAGTGTTTAGGTGGCCATACTGCAGCTGGAGCGGCTAAAGGAGAGAATCCCTAAGCTCAGAGGTTCCCTATAGTCATAATCAGCTTCAATCACTATCCAAATGTTAAGTTCATTTGCTTAAAGTTTCTAACAAACATGACGAGAGTAGAAAGTGGAATGTGGCAAATCGTACTGCTGGCCATGGCAGCTCGCATTGGAGGTTAATCCACAACCTCAATCAAAAGATTGCTCTTCCGCTAGGCTACTTTTTTCCCAACCATTTCGGCAATTGGATGAACTGAAGGGAAAATAAAAGACAGAGAGTAAAACAAAAAGAGGACAATATAGATGAAACTCAACAGGAAGTGTGACCTTATCCTATTCCTACCCCATAAATCATACTGTTAGTGAAGCTGATCTTTGAAATCAAGGCGTTAACTAGAAGACCATGACGATAAATTTCAGATTTTCAATTTGAAGTATCTACAAATCAAGTTTGGTCTCTGATGCATATATATATACCGACATGCATATACCCACAGATCCAAAAGTGAGATGAATTATTAAATTATATTTATTTCAATATGAATTATAGATAATTGGAAATATATATATACTCACATGAATATAGCCGGATCAGCTCCAATTTTGCAACATGTGAGAAGAGATCCACCCTATTGCCAGGTCTCTGGGATGTTCACATCTTTGAATGGAATCCAACATTTGGTAAATCACTGAACCTATGAGAACTTGTGTTTATATAGTGCATTTGGGTTGGGGAATATTGCTGAACTATCACCATCATTCTTTTACAGAGGGAAACGATAAACTACATAATGATTTGCTTACTCTTTGTCTGAGAGAGGAAGTGAATACTCATCCTTTTATAAGGTGTCTAGACGTGGACATAACAAACGACACCTTTCTATGATTGGAATCATGGACATGGACACGGTCATAACACGGAATTTACATGTTGAAATCCTCTCAAAATAGTAGGAACCTACATGACACGGCAGAAACATGTCAACAAGAAAATCTGACATGGCATGGATAGACAAGACAATCAGCTCACATCGATTATTTACAAAAATAAAGAACAGTTGATTTTTTATTTATTTATATAGAAATATTTATTCAATTCTTAATTTGCTTAGGTCAAAATCAACGATCCAGGAAGTTATATTATTAAATAATATCATAATTTCAGTAATAATTGGAGTTCCACCAAGTAAAATATTTTTCCATGATCTGTTTGCAAGTGTCTGACACAACGTGACTCTGACTCCACAGGATTTACATGCTTTCTAGCATCAATCAAAATGAACCCAATTCTTGCTATTCCTTACCTACATAGAGTACGAGGCTCATTTCCAAATGGTGGCGATAGAAACATGAAATGCAAGACTTGCAAAAACGACTCACTTGCATAACCAAGATCATTGCTAGTCAAATTAGGTTGTCTTCGAAAAATCAACACACGAAGGACTCTTCATGGGAACAACCCCAGCTGAGTTAACTAGTATTTTCTCAAGGCAAAGTTTGTTAAGGTACTAATGATACTTGCTATCATGTCCTAATTCTTGCAGACTCGCTGCCTATTTATTTCTGGAGTGATTCTTATACCTTATTTAACAAAAATTTGTATATTGGTGGAGAAAACCAGAAAATTGCTTTGGTAAAAACAAGAACTGTAATAGACATATCAATTCACAAATCTATTACATAATATTGATCAAGACAATGATAAAATTGTGAAGTACCTTGTTTTGAACCAAAACTAATTGTGCAATGCCACAATCCTGCAAAGTAACGTCATAAATCAGTATTCCTTGTGTAGGCACACAATCCAGCACAACATCCTAACAACATATCAGATTAGTAACGAGCTGAACAAGCCAAACATTCAAGCTATGAATATAATTCATCAAATCAAGTATACACAACCACGAGTAAGCTTGCCTGAAAAAAATTGTTATTATATCTTTAGTGATGTGAAATGAGAATAACGTCCCGAATATGATTGAAAATGAAGACACCAAGTCTCAGAAAAAAGATAGTGTGTAGCATCTTCAATGGATAGGCCTGAACAAAAATCAAGTTTGAGAGAGATGCACACCAATCTAGTCAAAGAAGAGAGAGCATTTTGAGAGAGCAGCACACCAAATCTAGTCAAAGATGAGAGCATGTTTTTGTAAGGAATTGAATACAATATAAGATTCCTTCATAAAAAGGGGGGGGATTCCGAGAATCAAACTCAGGACCTCTCGCACGCAAAGCAAGAATCATACCACTGGACCAAATGCGAGAATCATAACACTAAACCAAATTCCCTAAGATGGCAGCTAACAAATAGCCATCCAATTGTACAAAGTAGTTCTAGCATTTTGAAACTCTAACTGAAGTTGAGAACCAAACACGAAACTCTACTCAAAAATTCTAAACACAATCACAAAGATCCATCATCAGGAATACAAATATGACAGAGTTTTTCATTTAGTAAAATGTTTGTCATTTGTTCATATGTATTACACATCAAACAGAAACAAAGATCAAAATAAATATATATCCACCTATTCAACGAAGAACATATATCTTTTCCTGACGAAGACCATATATCGATCTACTTTTCCTTTATAGTTGACATATTAACTCCTACGAGTTTATTTTTGTGGTACGCATGTGTTCTCCAACATGGTAAAATGACACAACCATTGCAACTCCACAGGATTTTAAATGTTATCTATCTTCTATGAAAATGAGTCGTGTAGTTAAAACACCGGTATAACGCTTAATCGGGGTAAACCGTTACGTTATAAAATTATCACTTTTTGGTATCAAAGCTCCAATATAACGACCGTTATTAAGATAACATTTTTTCAATAACGCCGTTTTAATGTTTTGTTCTAATACATAAAATAAAAAATCACTCATTTCATTCTCGATCGAACCAGAACCCTAGACTCATAGGAAAGAAGGACCAGAGCTCGCCATCACCAATCGAGAGAGAACCAAACTTCACCGATTGAAAGAAAACGAGATAAGAAGATGAACAGTTGATCACACTCTATGTAGCAATCTCACTCTCATATGAATGGAAGATGTTTTTATTAATTTTATTTTTTGTTTTTGAACTTAATGTTATAATACTTTGGTGAGATATAAAGTGTAATAGAGCATACATCATTTCACGAATCCATTTCTATCGAATATTGCATAAGCCAAGGATTTAATTGGAAAGCACCCTGCATCAAACCAAATGTAACTAAAATCCTAACAGTATATCCCTCTTATATTTGTTGAGAAAAACCATAAAATACTTTGGTGAGATATAAAGTGTAATAGAGCATACATCATTTCACGAATCCATTTCTATCGAATATTGCATAAGCCAAGGATTTAATTGTAAAGCACCCGGCATCGAACCAAATGTAACTAAAATCCTAACTGTATATCCTTCTTATATTTGTGGAGAAAAACCATAAAATACTTTGGTGAGATATAAAGTGTAATAGAGCATACATCATTTCAGGAATCCATTTTGCATAAGCCAAGGATGTAATTGTAACGCACTCTGTATCAAACCAAAATGTAAACTAAAATCCTAACAGTACATCCTAAATCCTTATTCCTTGTTTAGACACACCATATAACACAAAAACATAAGAACATATGAGATCAGTAATGGGCTGAACAAAGCCGAAGATTCAAGCTACGAATTATAACTCATCTCACTCAATATACACCAACCTGTAAGTGCCACAAATCTCGCTGAAAATGAAGACCACCATCAAAAAACAAGTTCAAAAGACCTGCACACCAAATTAATCAAAGATGAGAGCATATTTTATAGGCATAAAAATATATAAAAGGGGGCATTCCGAGAATCGAACTCGGGACCTCTCGCACCCAAAGCGAGAATCATACAAATGCCCTAGGATAGTAGAAGTTGCCATGAACTCCAAATGACCAATGTTGCATTTTGACAAACTTGAACACCCCAAGAAAAAACCCAACATGGAACTGGAACCAAAACCTAAAATAACAAAGATCAAGGGTTCATCAAGAACATAAGATAATTTACAATATTTGAAACCCTAACTTAAAAACAAATTTAAATTTAAATTTTAAAAAAAAATTGTAATAGTAACATAGGAGGCTCAGATTTTAGTGGTCTCAAAGAAGGAAAGCTTTCACCACCCATGGCTGCAAAAGGGGGTTGGTAGCTCCGATTACCTCGCCAAGAAATGTGGTGAAATTCTTTTCCTTCATCTGAGTTTTTCTTCAAACCCTAAACATCATCACAGCCTGTAAAAGAAGAAGAAGAAGAAGAAACAAAACAAGAAGAGAGGATTTGTTTATTGAATGAAACAACTCATTGGCTTCGAGTGAAGAAAGGGGGCAACAAACCCTCTCACGCAAAGACACCCAACCCTTCCATGAATCCATCGAAGCCTCTTACGTTTCATTCACCTGAAATTTATCAGAAATTCTAAATGGCGAGGAAAGGGGCGAGGAAACCAGCGAGCAAGGTTGCAACTTATATAGCATCTCCTATAGGCAGGAGCAACTTATATACGCATCCCAGGCATCTTGCAAGGTTTACGGTGGAAGCCTCTTAATATTTTTTTATTTTTTACCCTTAACCAACCCCATGTTAGTGGCTGTGTTTGAACCCGTGATGTATCCACCACACCTCTACCAACTCAGCTGGTACATCTTGGCTGTGAAAGTCTCCTTTGTTGCATTCAAGGATTGTGACTTCGCGAAATTATATGAAAATTTGCCTTTTTTTAAAAATTACGAAAAGAAAATTACATTTTTTAGATTTTTTTTGAAAATTTTCAAGATTCTTACGTAAATTTCAAAGTTTTTTCATAAATTTCGTTTTTTTGTAAAAATACAAAAACTAGTTACTAAAATTTACATTTTTTCGTAAAAACTAGTTACTCTTACGTTCAAATGTTGGACTATAAGTTCATATTTTAAAGAGTTATTATTACATGAAACTCAATATATTCTATCATTCTATATTATGTTAAACTCATCTGAGTCCACATTTACGAGAGTTTATTATAATTAAAATTCTTCCAAAGTGTCTTTATTTATATAAATATCAATTACATACTTGAAGAAAATACATTTAACATAATATATATGGAAAAATATAAAAGGTATGTGAAATGCACGCCAATGAAAAAAAATCAAAAACAAAAAATTATGGAACTAACAATATTGTCTCTGACTAATACCAAACAACCCCAGAATAATGCATTGAAAACTAAACTAATGCATTGCAAAGTGATGCATTTGCATTACATGCATATTGTTATTGTATACCAATCGAAGCCTAAAATGAAAAGAATTGCAACATTATATATTCATTTTGATAGATATGCAAAAACTTATATTTCCTGAGAATAATAAGCTTTTCAACATAAGATGGGAACACCGCAACAGATGTATAATACATTTTGGTAACCCTTGTGGGTAAAAGCCACTTCTTAATACCTATAGAAGATCACATAATTTCAATTTAAGTATTTTCATGGCTGACCACATTTTTTGCTATTGATCCAGAGCCGGGCTCCATTTCTCAGCTACATCATAACATTACCTTTTTTGTGGCATGCGCTAGCCTGCCAAATGTTTCCCAGCTAAATTTTCATCATCATTTTCAACAGCCTCTGAAGTCTCTTGGCATATTGACGCAACAACCCTCGAGTAATCCTTTGGAGAAGTGCCTTCCGATCTCAATACTTTCATTAGAAATGGCTTCAGTTTAGTAGTACATCTCTCAACTGCTTTTTTGAAATTTCTTCGCTTTCCTCTAGCACCAGGCTCATAATTGTTTCCATGAAGAGAAAATACTTTCAGGGTGAAAATCACTTGAGGCATTCAGAAAATGCTGGAACGTCTCAAGGATCAAGCTGTCACATTCAAGGTCCAGCATCACAACTAATGAGCGGGTACCTTTGCCACAGTTTCAGGTACTGAAGCCTCTTATTGCCAATCTATTGGACATGTCATACAAGTTCTTGAAGGCCAGTGCTATTAAGTCAGAAAATTTTCCTTCAAGTTAATCATCACTGACCATTCTATGAACATCCAAGTCAATGAATACTTGACTAAAGATAAAACCATGGAAAAATAAATTGTTAACAATAGAATAAAATAACTAAATAATAAAATAACTAAAAAACAGTATAAAAGACATTTGAGATCAAAACAAAGAGAACGGGAATGATGGGGAGGCTCAGATTCGCCTTTTCAGACAAAAGGAAAACACCCCCACCACAACTGGAGAGAGACACTGGTTGCCCATGACAAAGGAGTTGCAGGCCAAATGTATCCTCAACAACCCTCCTCATATAGACCTTCCAAGCAGTCTTTGTAGTGGTGGTGAAATCAAACCCTTTTGGTCTAGGATCAAAGTCGACATTGTTCATCACAGCCTCACAAAGGGTTTTTTAGGGTTTGGCCACCTTATTGGCAGAGAGTAGGGAAAAAAACCTTTCCACCCATGGCTGCATCAACTGAAATTGCCTTTGCCTTGCCAAGAAATGTGGAAAAATCCCATCATCATGAGGTTGAAAACTTCCCACCCTTGGCTGCAAACATTTTGCCTTGCCAAGAAATGTGATGAAATCCAACACCATCTTGGAGAAACTCAGATCAGTCATGATCATCATCACCAACACCAACGCAATAATAATAATAATAATAATAATAACAAAGTGCGAGAGAGAGAGAGAGATGGTTGTTAGTTTTTTTATGGGAATGTATTGAATCATCAGCATTGATATCAGTGCAGAAGAAATAGCAACAACCAACACCCTAAACTCTTCCAGCCGATCAAAGCCTCATACTTAAATTAATGAGAACAAAATATTCATCACAGCCTCAAAAGGCGCACCTTATCCCCGAGGAAAACTTACCAAACATGGCTGCATCAAAAGGACCTGTCCTTGCCTAGCCAAGAAATGGTGGTGAATACATCCCCCTGGGGTTGAAGATGATCTTGTACCATAACTTTAGGCTCAGATAGCTCATCACAGCCTAATTGCTGAAACATCACAGCATGTGCCCGCAAATTTTACCAAGGTTTGGCACAAAAGTGTTTATCACTGTCTAATCTTAAGGGGGGGGTATTCAATCATGTATTTTAATGGATTCTGAAAGATTTTAAAGTCCATTAAAATACAAGGGTATTCAATTAAGGATTTAAAACAATACAATGAAATCCAGGGGTATTCAATCATGGATTTTAAATGATTGTTTTATAATCCATTAAAATCATGGGGTATTCAATCATGGATTTTAAACAATACAATAAAATCTAGGGGTATTCAAACAACAGGAGATTTTAATGGATTTGTTGACTTGATGGATTTTGAAGGACTTTGAAGGATTTATTTGTGAAAAATATAAATATCAAACTCCTTTACAAATCCGACCTCTACCCCTCGTATTTCAATCTCTTCTTCGTCTCTCCCACCAACACCTAGGGCTTGCCTATGTATATGATGAGAGCCCAATTCATTTCAACATGTTGTTCCCCGATTCTCTGCATTTGAGTGGCAACAATGGTGATTTCCCATCGTCATAATATCAGGACGCATAGAAGAAAATCTAGAAACCCAAACCCAATGAGAGACATCAGAATCCAGAAGCTCCTTATCAATATTTCCTTTCTAGGGCACTGTATGTAACTCGAGAACGAAGAAGATGGGAGGACTCGATTGGGTTTGTTTTCCTCCTTTAGGGTAATATTATCTACAAAGCATACAAGTATACAAGAAAGATGAATGATTCTGTAATCTTATCAATCACTGCGACAACGATGGGAGCGATGAACTTCTGTTTGGGGCTATCAAATGTTGACGAGAGTAAAGAGAAGGTGAGTTTCCATAATTTTATTTTTTAATTTTTCAAATGGTTAACTATTAAAGAGCAGTGATTGATAAGATTACAGAACTTCTATTAATCTTTCATTTTTCAAATGATTTGCTACTATCAAACTAATAAGTGTTAGCTTTTAGGATTTTCGATCTTGTAAAACCTATACTTTTATCTAAAATTCTATGACTTTACAAAATATTTTCTTCATTCTCACTATGATTGAAAGAGACTTTATTGAATATCGAAACACCATTCATTTGAACTCTACAATTTTTTTTTTTTTTTCATTTGATGAATATGCACTCTCTGGAGTTTAATTCTGTGATTGACTATACATCGCAAATTTTGGCGGAGAGGATTGGAAGCTAATGTTTACCGATCTTGCTAAATTAACCAGGTTCAAATTGTAATGTTAAAAAAAAAAAAAAGATGAGTCACGGGATGCTTGAATCAAGCATGTACGTTGTCATTGAGGGACCGTTGTTGCATTATGGTGTTGTGTTGAAGTAAATAAGTGAAGCTGCTAGTAGCTTAATTGTTTAACTATATTCTCACTAGTACCTTGTTTGGATTTAGCTATTCTAATAAGATTTTGTAACATGTAGTTGAGAATCTTTCTTTGATTAAATTCTTTTTGTGGAAAAGACAAAATTAAGTTTTGTCCATCAATATTTTTTTTTTGTTTATCAAGTTTGCCAGGTTTATTTGTTGGGTTTATTACTAAAGTGTGTATTATCATGAGACAGAGAATGGAAAAGGCAGGCTCGAGCCGGCGTTACTTAAAAAACCAACCCAATCCTCTTCCCGTCCTTGCTATCCTTGCTAATGACATAAGTGAATTAGCAGAAGATGAGAATGAGTTTTTTAGTCCAATACTAAAAATCCAATAATAACAATCCATTAAAATTCATAACAATCCTTTATAAAATTCAGAAAATCCAATAATAAAAATCCATTAAAATCCAGTGGATTCTGTAAATTCCACAAAATCCAGTCACTTAAAATCCATTAAAATCCAGTGAATTCTGTAAAGTCTTTCAGACTCTATTAAAATCTATGAGATTTAAAGTCTTTCAGACTCTATTAAAATCCATGATTGAATACCCCCCTGTAAATGTATATGTGAAGAATTTTTATTTTGATTTTTGTACAATAGATGGTAAGACTGCATATAGAGTGGGAAGAAAATACGAGCATAAAAAAAGGCAGTGGCAAATTGAGATAAAAATAACCTGAGTGGAAAAATATTGGAACATTTCTGGTCATGATTGCTGACACAAGATGTTTGACATTTTAAATTTTGGTAAGATTAGGGATAAATCAAATAACTGAAAGGAATCACCAGAAAAAAAAAAAAAAAACAAAAAAGGTCAAAAAAATTAAAACAAAGATTTTGGCAAGTGAGAAACCACACATCTGAAGCGATCAGCAAGTAAACTCTCGCCAATTGTAAAATTAAAAAAAAGGACAAAATGAAAAGAAAACACTAGAAGACAATGGTAAACAAGAAAATTGATGACATATGCCAATTCACAATAAATTCATCATACACAAATATAAGAGAAGCATTGCATATTAGTTGTACAAGTATCATTCGAATGTTGATCATGCAAACCAAAATGAAGATAGATTTGTATATGTACCATCTCAGGAAGAAATTTTTTCTCTTTGGGCATTTGAAGCCATTAGCCTTTGTTTAATTAAGGCACTCCAGTATTTTGAGCTGCAATTGAAGTACAAGAACTGTCAATTCAAAAGCAAGTTGGAGTGTGAGTTTTCATATTCAACTAAAGGTAATGACTCAACTTACCCTGAAATAGACATATGATCTCCTGTTGTCTCAAAAGAAAAATTCCATACAGCATCCACTACAAGCTAATTAAAGCGGGTTCCTAAGCTGAGCGAGAGTGACGTGGTGAAAAGGCATAACCACTGCAACTCCATATGATTTTAAATGCTATCTAGCTTCCACGAAAATGAGGCTAAGTCTTACCATTCCTCTACTTCAGACAAGGTAGGGATTGTGAGATTCATTCCAAAAGGTGATAGTATAAACTTGGAACATGAGTCACACGTCGGTGTCAAAAAGAACACTACTAAAAAATCAAACAAAACAGCATATCCCTTGCACATGGTGAAGTTTGTTAAGTCACGTGCTCTTCTACCTAATTTTTGCATGCTTGCTCCCTCCGGAGCACTTCTTATAACTTATCTAACAAAACCTCTTACATTTGTGGAGAAAAACCATAAAATACTTTGGTAAAGATACAAAGTTTAATAGAGCATACATCTTTTGAGGAATTCATTTCGGACAAATATAGCATAAGCCAAGGATGTGATTGTAAAGCATCCTCTATCAAACCAAATGTAACTAAAGTTCTAACAGTACATCCTATCCTTATTCCTTATTTAGACACACCATTTAACACAAAAACATAAGAACGGACGCTATCGGTAATGGGCTTGACAAAGCCGAAGATTCAAGCTATGAATTATAACTAATCTCTTTCAATATACACCAACCTCTAAGTGCCACAAATCTCCCTGAAAATAAAGACACCAACAAAAATTAAGTTCAAAAGACCTGCACACCAAATTAGTCAAAGATGAGAGCATTTTATAGGACTAAAAATATATAAAAGGGGGCATTCCGAGAATCGAACTCGGGACCTCTTGCACCCAAAGTGAGAATCATATCACTAGCCCAAATAACTGAAAGGAATCACTAGAAAAGGTTCAAACAAATAAAAACCAAGATTTTGGCAACTGAGAAACCACACGTGATCTGAAGTAATCAGCAAGTAAACTCTCACCAATTGTAAAATAAAAAAATAGAAAATGAAATGAAAAGAAAATAAATAAAAAATAAAATAACACTAAACACTAGAAAACAATGGTAAACAAGAAAATTGATGAAATATATGCCGATTCACAATAAATCATCAAACACAAATATAAGAGAGTATTGCATATTAGTTATAAAAGTATCATTCGAATGGTTATCATGCAAACCAAAATGAAGATAGATTTGTATATATACCATCTCATGGAGAAAAAATTTCCTCTTTAGGCATTTTCAACCATTGGCCTTTGTTTAATGAAGGCACTCCAGCATTTTTAACAAACAAACTTAAGCCAATCTTAGTATCTATTTCTTTCTGCCCACGCCATTTTGAGACGAGGTAGGAGTTACCAAGCTCTATCGCCATTCTATGTAGTCCAACAAAATAAATAAATAACATGACATAACACATTTGAAACTGAAACAAAGAGAATGGGAGTGATGAAGAGGCTCAGATTCTTCTTTATTCAGACAAAAGGAAAGCACCCCACCACCACAATTAGAGAGAGACATTGGTTGCCCATGACAATGGGGTTGAAGACCAAAGGAATCCCAACAACCCCCCTTCATATAGACCTTCCAAGCTACCTCCAAGTAATAGTGACGGAGAAATCAAACCCTGGGTCTGAACACCAAAGTCACATTGTTCATCATCACAGTCTCACAAAGGGTCTTACCCCGAGAGAGGAGAAAAAACTTCCACCCATGGCTGCATCACATCTGCCTTGCCAAGAAATGTGGTGAAATCCCCTCCTGTGGTAACAAATCAGAATGGTGTTTTAGGTTGGAGATAAAAGACGACTAAAATTTAATCAAACAAAGAGGGTGTTTGTTTTTTGTTCTGATAGAGTCAGAAGTCTTAATAAGAAGTGGGAAACCATGCTTACTGTGTTTTTTTTAGTTGCCCCCATTTAATGGAAGACAAAGAAAATATGAATGAATGCTTGAGAGGCTCAGATTCGCCGTTATTCAGACAAAAGGAAAGCACCCAACCACAATCGGAGAGAGACGACGGTTGCCCATGACAAAGAGATCGAGGGCCAAAGGAACCCTCTAACACTCCTTATACAGACCTTCCACGCTGCCTCTTTGCCCCAACTACTAGTAGTGGTAGAGAAATCAAACCCTAGATCTGGAATCCAGATCAGCAATGTTCATCATAGCCTTTTAAGGAGTAGGAGGAGGATGGGTAAGGGCTGTTAGTTAGATTTTCCAAAATCATTGGCTCTCTTTGATATGATCAGAGTTCCGAAGGGAGGCAATAGCCCTCAGAGACACCCTTTACAATTCCCTTCTTCTGAGTGAGCCTCATTTTCACAAATCAAAGCAATATACCCAGAGGAAAGGAAAGACTTCCCACCATGGCAGCAGCCTTGCCAAGAAATGTGGTGAAATTTAGCCCTTCACTCTGAGGGCTGCCATCACAGCCAAGGAATGTGATTTCTCAAAATGAAGTATTTCTTAAAATCAACAAACCGAAATTAACTCGAAAAACGAAATCACAATCCTTGATCACAACCTACAAGAGCAAATAAGAAGATCAGAAATTCTAAATGTCGAGGGATTGAGAGGAAACCAGCGAGTGAAATGAGGTGGAGGGGGTGGAAACCGTCCACCCTCCTCGGGATGCGTGCGTTGAACTGGGGTATCGACCATATCCCATTACAACCCCATCTCTGAGAACCTCATATTTCTCATCACAGCCTACAAGAACATCATCATCAGTGTATCATTCATACATAAGACTTGTTTATTTTTAATGGGAATGTATTGAATCATAGACACTGAAATCAGTGCAGATAGGATTGGCAACAACCCAAACATCCTAAAACCATCTGAATGATCTTTCCAAAGTTTACTTACTATTTGCATCCACAAGTTCCACGAATAAAATAAAATCACTAAAAAAAAAAACAGGATAAAAGACATCTGAGATCAAAACAAAGAGAACGGGAATGATAGGGAGGCTCAGATTCGCCTTTATTCAGACAAAGGGAAATCACCCCACCACCACAATTGGAGAGAGACATTGGTTGCCCATGAAAAAAGGGGTTGAAGACCAAAGGAATCCCCAACAACCCTCCTCATACAGACCTTCCAAACTACCTCCAAATAACAGTGATGGAGAAATCAAACCAAAGGTCTGAAGACCAAAGTCACAATTTTTAATCATCACGGCCTCGCAAAGGGTCTTACCCCAAGAGAGGAGAAAAAACTTCCCACCCATGGCTGCATTTCCTCTGCCTCGCCAAGAAATGTGGTGCAATCCCATCCTCTCCTGAAGGTTGAAATAAATAAATAAATAAATAAAATAAAATATGAGCTTCAAAGGCCAGGCCAGGCCAATACCATCCATCATCCTAGAAGAGGAAAGCTTTCCCAACCCATGGCTGCAAACAACTTGCCTTGCCAAGAAATGTGAGGAAATCGCCACCATCACCATCACCATTACCACCACCACCACCACCAAGAAAGAAAGAAAGAGAGATGGGTTGTTAGCTTTTGATGTAATGAAGTGAATCATTGGATCTGATTCAGTGAAGAAGAGAGGCAACAACCCCAAACACCCTAAACCCTTCTTCTTGAATCAAAACCTCATACTGGCTTGGAAGCAGATGATTTCATTATTATTATTATTATTATTATTATTAGAAAAACATTGGGGTGGAACTCCTTAGGGGTATTTATTAGAACTTGAGCCCTAATTTTTTAATTCCCATATTAACCCCATATTTTTTACTATGTTCGTATGCTTTCTATTGTTTGTTGTTATCTTACAAGATTGGCATTATTTGCATCTAGCACAAGTTTCAAAGTTTGCATGTTTAAGAAAAATTGGTAACATTATTTGCCACAACTACAACCACATTCTTGCAAGGTTCAACCTGTTCACAACTAGGAAGGGTGGACACAAGATGGGATGGACTTCATCCCTATCACATCCCATTCTTTAGGAATCAATACGAGATGGACCTTATTTCTATCTCGTCCCATCCCAAACGGATTCGGGATAGGACAACAATTAAATTTGTTGATACGTGTTGTTCCATTTTACACTCATGCACTTAACCAAAATCTATATTACAATTCGGTGTGATTTGTACTATTCATTGCTGACTGAGACAAAATCAAATCAAAATGATTAGAGATAAAAGATGGTTATGATTGAAAATTGGTAAATGTATTGAATTTGAGGATTGAAATTCATTTCCTATAATGACATATTTGTAAATATAAAATATGTAGAATGACACAAATTTTGAAAAGAGTTTGTGAAATGTACATGTGGCGGAGAGATAAAATATTGTGTTTTCCTTTTAGCAAAATGAAAATTATTATAACTATCTAAATCGTTGTCGAATTTTGATAAACTTAGTGTCTTTGCAATGCATTTTTTGAATATATTTTAAACAAAATCAATTATCAATATAAGGGTCAAAATACTAAAAATATATATTTCATAATTAGAAATATATATATATATATATAATGTATCACGCGTTTTTAATATTTTTCAATATTTTAAAAGCAATGAGACAGGTCGATCATACCAGAAAAAGTGAGTCTGACATCTTAATGCACATTTAAACAAAAACCCTAAATTTCATGTTTTGGCGAATTCAAATATGGGGGGATAACTCATTATTGACGTTAAATTTTCCCTCGACTGATTCAAATTTGACTGAACAGGTTTACACTTTTAATCGGCTTACACTTCAATACTGATTGAAAGCAAAAAATGAGGATAGTGACGGAGATGCTCAGTACAAAATAATTAGCAAAAATAAAATTATGTGAAATGTCAATACTACGGGACATACTCTATTAAATACAGACTGAATTGTACAAATTGATGATCAGTAACGAATTGATGATAAATTATCCCATTCTACATTCATATGCACTTGACCAAAATTGAATCCATTACCTAATAAGATGATCATTCTGGCAATCAAGTGATGCTAACAAAACTACTCACAGGAATATAATGCATAACAATAGAGTTATAGGTCAATAAAAGACATTTGTTATGTAAATTAGCTGATGGAAATTTCTAAATGGCGAGGGGTGGGTGTGACCATTCACTCCATTGAGATGCGTGTTCGTGCTCTTGAGATGCGCAAGTTCGCGAATCTTGAAAGGAATAAGTTGTAAAACCCCACCCCCTCACTTGTTTCCTCGACGCCTAGAAGGGTTGTTAGCTGATACATTAGATGGTGTTCATGTACATTAGATGGTGTTCATGCATCGGTCTGGATCATTCAATAACTTCACCAATTATAGAGTTCACTGATATCGACGTCCCTTTTTGGTCATGCCAAAGATTGGTAAACTACTAACGTCGATAATGAATTCTCCCTCAGTCTTTGAATTTGTCAAAACGTGAAGTTTAGGGATTTTGTTAAAATGTTCATTAAGATACCGACTCATTTTTTTTCCTGGTATGATTGGGCCATCTTATTGATTTGAAAAATATATAAGACGTGAAATACATTTTACGTTTTTTTAATTATAGAATGTCATCATCATCAAAACTCATTCCCGATATTTTTGGGGTCGGCTACATAGATTTTGGTTTTTCAAGCAATGCAGTCTTCCCAAATATCTTTGCCTAATCCAAGCTCAAGGACGTCTTTTTAAATTATAGAATACATATTTATTAAATTTTATCGTTTGTATTGATCATTGATTTTGTTGAAAATATCTTAAAAAATGCATTTCAACGATACTAAGTTTACCAAAATTTAACGATGATGTAAATAGTTATGATAATTTTCATTTTGTTAAAAATAAAAATAATATTTTCTCTCTCTGCCACATACATTTCATCAACTTTTTTCAAAAGCAAAAATTATGGGGGTCGAGGGAAATGAGCGAGGGATGGGTGTAACCACCCACCCTCCCTATCAAAGCTCTTTCAAAAGTTTTCATTATTTTTACCCTTACACATATTTGTAAATACAAATATGTCATCAAAGAAAATGGATCTTAACCCTCAAATTCAATACATTTTTTAACTTTCAATCATAGCCATCTTTTATCTCTAATCCCTTCGATCTGACTTTGTCACACTCAGCAATGAATAGTAAAACACCACTCTCAATTGTAATATAACATAGACGGTAATAACAATTTTTTACTCCAACGTGAGCACCCCTTACACCAAAAAGTTCCATTTCCATCATCTATTGATCTATTTCCTCATGAGACAAAGTGCAACAACCCAGATGACATAAGTAGATGTTCCTCGTATGTTTTTCAGTATCAACAAAGTGAGGTTAGCAAGTTGAGAAACCAAATTTGGTTCTTATTTGTTTTAAAGATTGAATAAGCTAAGGAAAGTCTCATTGAGAGCATCCTTCACAATGCACCCATTAATTTGAAAAATCATAAATGATGGTTGTATTAGATTCCATATAAAGAAATGTGTGTAAAATAAAAATTCAACACGATATATGTGTATGTAATTCCAAAGTTGTCGAGCAAGATACGGAGTCAGATTGAAATCAGAGCAACATTAAGGATATAAGACTAGTATATTTTAATATATGACTTTTATTTCAAGACAAAATGTAGATTAGGAGCAAAATAATTGCAAGAATTGAAATGACAAGAAGTTTGTTTGATCATGCATTTGACGGATAGTGTAAGGTATGGGTAATGAAGGACTACGGGGTCAACAATTTTGGATAGAGGACTGCCCTTTTCGTGAAATGTGTGTTTTTGCGTTGTGATGTCGATGAAGGTTTAGTAAACATCGACTTGAAAAAAATGCTACAATTGATTCCTCGTGTTGGGAGGTTCATATCACTCACGACATTTGAGCTTCATATCATCTCAATAAGCAATGCATTTGATCCATGATGATTAAGTCTACATTGAACAAGTTAGGAACGGTAATTCTAAATGGCGAGGGAGGGGGTGTGACCCTCCATCCCCTCGAGATTCGCACCCCTCCCTCGCCCGTTTCCTCGCCGCGAAGTGCGAACGACTCAGTTAGGAAAGAGCGATTCTATGTGTCGAGGGAAAGGGCGAGGAAACCAGCGAGGTTTTTGAGGTGGCGGGGGGTGAACCGTTCACCCCCCTCGAGATGCGCGCATGGAACACATCTCAAGGGGGTGAACGGTTCACCCCCGCCACCTCAAAAACCTCGCTGGTTTCCTCGCTCTTTCCCTCGACATTTAGAATTTCGCGTTAGGAAACATTAATTCTAGATGGGTTTCAGACACGATGATGGGTCGGGTCAATGGATCGATAAAATACAAGCTATTCTAACCCAGATAAAATGCTATTTACCACCCCCAGGTTTATATGCACTCGACGTCTTCTACTCTTCTTTACAACCCCTCCAGAATTAGGGTTCTTCACTCTCCTTCCTTCGATTCCTCTCTCCAAATCGAAGCTTTGATTCGGCGAGCGAAACCAAAATGCCTCGGTGTGTCTTCTTCTTCTTCTTCTTCTTAGTTCCTCTCTATACTTCGTTTGAATATCTACTGGTTGTTTTAAATCTTTGTTTTTGTTGATGTGCAGGTACTATTGTGACTATTGCGACACTTACTTGACACATGATTCGGTAAGTCGTCAGCTTTTGATCTCTATTTTTCGAGCAATTTATCTGTTTAGTGTTATGAAGAGTCCTTTTTATATATAGACGAATGAGAATTTTGTTTAGGATGTCAGAATTAGTTGAAAAGATGAGATTAAAAAAAAATAAAAATTGGTAGAATGTCACGTTCGTGACTGAATTGAAGCAATTCAAAGAAGGAAAAGAACAATGAAAGAAGGGAGATGTAGAAATTCTCTGATCTCTTGAACAGAGCCTGACCTTTACTTCACAATTTGATGCATTACAAAAGGGGATCTCGCCCTCTTTATACAAGCAGTTTCAACAGAATTTCAAAACGAACGGAGAGATTGTCTACACGTGTCTTAATGCTAACCATCTTACAATGAAATGACACTAAAGTCCTTTACTCTGAATTCAAACTTGGCGCCCAATTTCCCTCCAATTCTCTCAAACGCAGCAGTATATCAAACTCGTGACATTGCCCACCCCATCTAGTGAATACTTGACCTCAAGGATGAAAAGAAGGGAATTTGGAGATGATGTCTGTATAATCCTCCCACGTAGCATCTGCAAGAGACCCATTTGTCCACTGGATCAGGAGTTGGGTGACAGGTTTGTTGTGACGAGGGACCAACCTCCTACTCAGAACAGCTACTGGTTCGACTTGAAAGTTACCATTGTTATCGACCAAAGGAAGCTGAGGAGAAGGAATAATAGTAGACCTCAATTTCTTCTTTAGCTGAGAGACATGGAAGACATTGTGAATGCGTGAACCAGGAGGGAGTTGAAGCTTGTAAGCAACCTATCCCACTTTTTCAATAACTTGAAATGGGCCGTAGAATTTTGCTGATAACTTCAGATTTCTGTGAATGCTCACTGAGGTTTGTCTATATGGTTGCAATTTGAGATAAACCCAATCCCCAATGTCAAAGATGTTTGTCTGCCATTGTCTTCATTGTGTCCTGAGCTTTGTGTAGGTTGTCCCTGATCAATTGTAGCATGTGCTCACGTTCTTGTAGGTAGATATGGACTGACTGTGTAGTGAGGGTTGTGAAAGGGGGCAGGGCAAGCAAAGGAGGAGAATAACCATAAAGGGCTTGCAAAGGAGTCATTTGAAGGCTTAAATGAAAAGATGTATTAAACCAGAATTCAGCTAAATAAAGCCATTTGGTCCACTGGTGAGGAATATCATTGGTCATACATCTGAGGAAGGCCTCTAGACAAGCGATGGTGCACTCAGTTTGGCCATCAGTTTGTGGGTGATAGGCACTACTAAAGGAAAGAGTACTTCCAAGGGCAGCAAACAAGTCTTGCCAGAAAGTGCTCAGGAACACTTTGTATCTATCAGAAACTATGGTGGAAGGCAACCCATGAAGCCTATATATGTTTTGAAGGAAGATATCAGCAACTGATGAGGCAGTATAAGGGTGTGATAAGGCTAAAAAATGGCTATATTTGGTTAGGCGATCTACCACAACCATAATCACTAATTTTTTGTGAGAGGATGGCAACCCTTCTATGAAATCCATAGAAATGTGTTGCCAGGCTTGATTTGGGACAGGTAAGGGTTGTAAGAGGCCCCCATATGGAGAATGACCAGACTTGTGTCTTTGACATATATCACAGCTGGTGATGAATTCAATTATCTGTTGTTTCATCTTAGGCCAAAAGAAGTACTGATGCAATCTGTGTAAAGTCACCTGGATGCCAGAATGTCCTCCCAATGCTGATTCATGAAGGGTTGATAAAATCTTCCTTCTTAGAGACCCTGTGGACCCTATATACAAGACACCCTTATACCTGAGCATGCCTTGTGTCAAGGAGAAGTTTGGAAGAGCTGTACTGTCAATACTGAGTTTTTGCATCAAGCTTAATGCATAAGAGTCTCCCTCATAACTCTGGACCACCTCTGAAATCCAAGTTGGAGTGACAGAAGTAATAGCATTGCAACTCACATCCTCAGTTGGCCTTCTAGATAGGGCATCAATAACTATATTTTCAGATCCCTTATTGTAGACAATTTCGTAGTCATAACTGAGAAGTTTAGAAAGCCAACGTTGTTCGCACGAGGGTAGTAACTTTTGAGACAAAAAATGCCTGATACGCTGGTGGTTAGTATGGATAGTGAACCTTGAACCCAGTAGATAAGTCCTCCATTTCTCCACAGCTAGTACTATAGCTAAAAGCTCCTTCTCATAAGTAGATAGGACCATATTCTTAGGTCCTAAAGCCTTGCTAAAAAAAGCTATAGGCTTGCCTTGTTGTAACAGAACAACTCTTATGCCATTGGTACATGCATCAGTCTCTAAAGAGAAGGGCAAGGAGAAGTTTGGCAGGGCCAGCACAGGAGCTCTGCACATTGCTTCCTTCAGCTTGATAAAGATCTGTGTAGCATCTGAACCCCACTTGAAACAGTCCTTCTTGAGTAGACTTGTCAATGGTTGTGCTATTAACCCATAATGACTGATGAATCTCCTGTAATAGCCTGTGAGACCAAGGAACCCACGCAATTGTTTAATTGTAGTAGGAGTAGGCCAGTTTCTCATTGCTTCAACCTTGGCAGGGTCTGCTTCTACTCCCTGAGAGCTAACAATATGTCCAAGGTACTTAAGTTTATTTTGTAAGAAGGCACATTTAGAAAGCTTTGCAAACAGCTGATGAGTTCTAAGGGTAGCAAAAGTGGCCTGGAGGTGTTTTAAGTGTTGTTCAATAGAAGAGCTGTAAACTAGTATATCATAAAAAAATACCAATATGAATTTCCTCAACAAATGTCTAAATACTTGATTCATTAAGGCCTGTAAGGTTGCAGGTGCATTAGTCAACCCAAAGGGCATAACCCTGAACTCATAATGGCCCTGGTAGGTTCTAAAAGTTGTCTTACAAACTCAGCAGGGTGCACCATCAACTGGTGGTATCCGGACCTCAAATCCAGTTTGGAAAAGACTGTGGATCCATGTAGCTCATCCAAAAGTTCCTCAACAAGGGGTATTGGATATTTATCTTTAATGGTAATCTCATTTAAATGCCTATAATCAATACAGAACCTCCATGTATTATCATTTTTCTTTACTAGTAAAATAGGAGCAACAAAGGGACTATGTGAGGGTTGTATGAACCCTGAATCTAACATTTCTTCGACCATTTTATCCATTACTTGTTTTTGCATATAGGGAATTTTGTAAGGCGTTTGAGCAGGAGGTAAGGAGCCAAGTTTTAAAGGAATCTGATGGTCTAGATCTCTATGGGGTGGTAAGGTGTTTGGTGTTTGAAAGATGTCCTGAAATTCTTGTAAAAGTGAGAGAAGTTCAGGGTGATTTGGAGTAGTAATGGGAGTTGGAGTGTCAGAGTATAATTGAGCTAAGAATGAGGTGGATGCCTTCTTAATTGTCTTTGAGAGATCCTGGGGTTCCATGAGACACACAGATCCTTCATTAGTCACCCCTTGGAGTATAACAATTTCACCATTGAGAGCAAGAGTGAGTTGAAGTTTCCTGAAATTCAAAATGATATCTCCAAAGTTTTGCAACCAATCAACCCCAATAACCATGTCATACCCACCAAGAGGCAGTACTCTCACCCTGCCATGCCATTGCATTCCTTGCATAGTCCACTCTAAGTGAGGACATATAGCATTGCTATGGAGATGCTGACTGTTTGCCACCTTTACCACCATCTTCCACAGGAGTAAGCTCAGTAGGCCAATTAGTCTCCTTAATGACACTTGGGTCAATAAAGGAATGCGTACTACCCGTGTCTATGAGTATAGAAATCTCCTTCTTCTTAACCTTGCCCCTCAGCAGTAATGTGTGCACTGATAAACTACCATTCAGTGCATGCAAAGATAGTTCCATATCAGTGTGAATTTCTTTTGATAAATCCTCCACCTCTTGTTCCTTTTCTTCATGCTCTTTTTCATCCTCTTCCTCTGGTATTAAGAGAAACAACTGGTTCTTACATAAATGACCAGGCCCTATACTGTTCATCACAATTGTAGCACAATCCTTTTTCTCTTTTCATCTTCATTTGAGTGAGGGTAAGTCTTTTGAAGGGTGGAATTGTGGTAGGAGCTTTAGCAACTGGGTTTAGGACTAGGTTTTGATTTTGTTTGGGATTATGTATAGTCAGGTTTGGGTTGTTTGATGTATAAGGAGATGAGGTAGGGTTGGGTTTAGTGCTCAAATTTGTGGTAGTGGAATAGGGACTGGATCTAAAATTGGAACCAAACTGACTACTTCTATTTTGGCTGGAGTGATAGGTTAGGGTTGCTTCTTGCATTCTGGCTAATTCAAAGGCCTCGCTCATTGAGGTCGGTTAGAACATTTGTACGAGTGGTTTTATTTGAGGACTTAGGCCACTAAGGACGCTAAGCACAAAGGAGGTTTCTCATAAAGTAGGATTATTAGCAAACATCAAGGATTTGAGTCCTTCAAATTGGTTGTAATAATCAACTACAATTGATGTTTGTCTCAACTTGTTGAAGGTATCAACATAATTGGTGAATACAGTTTCTTCAAACCTTGAGCAAATGTCGTGAACAAAGGTTGACCAGGGAATAAAACTCTTTCAAGATTGGTAATCCAGGAACCACAAATCAGCTTGTCCATGAAAGTAAATAGAAGCAATAGCTACTTTATGTGTGTCTAATATGCGATACATTGAAAAATATCGTTCACTCTTTTGCACCCAAGCACAAGGATTAGGAGCCCTAAGATTCATACCTGAAGTATCAGACAACTGGTTGTAAGATTGGCCCAAATCCAGATCTACTGCGTGATTAAGCTGTGATGTCGATGAGCCAGCAGTTCCAGACGACCTCTGATCTGGTTGAGTTTTTTGTAACATCAGAACGATCTGTTCCAATTCCTTCTCCATTGAATCGACGGACATTTGCATCTTAACATCTTCGGCCAGTAGATCAAGCCGATTATCCGTTTCAATTTGATGTTTCTTAGAATCTCGCACAAAAACTTCCACCTCTTTTGACCTAGTCTCCATGGTGTTGGTGGATTAGATAGCTCTGATATCAAATGTCACGTTCGTGACTGAATTGAAGCAATTCAAAGAAGGAAAAGAAAAATGAAAGAAGGGAGATGTAGAAATTCTCTGATCTCTTGAACAAAGCCTGACCTTTACTTCACAATTTGATGCATTACAAAAGGGGATCTTGCCCTCTTTATACAAGCAGTTTCAACAGAATTTCAAAACGAACGGATGGATTGTCTACACATGTCTTAATCTTAACCATCCTACTAATAGAATTACAATGAAATGACACTAAAGTCCTTTACTCTAAATTCAAACTTGGCGCCCAATTTCCCTCCAATTCTCTCAAACGCAGCAGTATATCAAACTCGTGACATAGAAAAGATGTTGAATTGGTGAATGTAGAGCTAGTAACATGATGGTGTTTTATGGAAACGATATAATATTGTCTTAGATCAAAGGGAAGTATTCAGGATGATTGCAAAATAGAAGATTAGAGATTGTGTGCCAAACTACCAATGCAATATGAGTGAGTCCCAATACTTCGAAAATAGGCTCTTTCTGCCGTTACCTCGTTGGAAAATTTTCTCTACTCTCTAGTTACAGAGTCCATCAAATAGGGTATGGAGTCGGACACCATTAAAGTTTGTAGCTCCTATCCCAACCTTTAGCCTTACATGAGGAGGACCATCAATTAGAAATTCTGAAAGTTGCAAGTCTTGAAAGCCCAGCAATGAAGGAAGAGATTCTGTCCTACAACCCACACAAACTCCATCAGTATTATGCTTCTTCTTGCCAACAAACCTCTCATTTCGTTTTTTTGCTTTTTTGACGAGAGGTTTCCTTGGCCTATTTTTCTTGTGCTACTTATGTGAAAAGAGTTATGCGGTGCAACTTGCATTAGTCGCACAAGAAATTTGGATGAGGAAGTGTTGAATTTGACAAATAAACCTGTACAATGAGTTGTAAACTTCATATATGCAAATGAGTTATACGTGTGGCGTGTCACAGGTCTCATTGCAATTGGTACCATTTGTCAAACTGGTTGAGCAACTTCAAATGCTTAACTCAAGCATGACAACAACTCATGACAATAATCCGACTATGACCCATGATCTGATCCAATCCATCTGTTCAAAGAGTTCAGATTTTATTGGTAAAATGTTATCAGATCAGGATACCTATTATTCTAGTCCTTATGAGAGCAGTCCAGGTAATATTCAACCCCGTTGGCTCTCCTTATGAGTGTACTTGATGGTGGGAAAAGATGAATCTGAAATCCAAGTTTCAATTTCAAATTTCTTTTGAGGTAAATAATGGTAAGGGTTTTTTTTTGGGAGACAGCTTGGCTAGCTGAAAAGCTGTTGCAGCCGATTGTATTTTTTCTTGGGCAAATTTGTTTGCCCCTTTGATCTGTACGCTAACGAGTGTACAGATCCTATCACTGACAAACCAACCAAATCATCGTATATTTTCTTTATTTCCACTTCATAATTTTCACGGTTTGCAAGTGTGGTGCTTGTAAAATCTTTTGTGATATTTCACGAAGTGTTCAACTCATCTTGGCATCACTTCATCAATTGAATTTCTAGTTTGCTTACACACTTCTTATTACTTTCTTTCTTACGAAATAATTACGAACAGCTAATACTTGCTCGTTGTATTATCTTTCTGAATTTGCAGCCTTCTGTTAGAAAGCAGCATAATTCTGGTTACAAACACAAGGTAAATGTTTGAAAGTGGTACACCTTATTGGACTTTTTCAATTTATTTTAACCTCTCTTCTGCTGTTGCCACATGGCTGACCCGAAGTTTCATTTTAGGCGAACGTGCGTTCTTATTATCAGCAGTTTGAGGAGCAGCAAACTCAGAGTTTGATTGATCAGAGAATCAAGGAGCACCTTGGGCAAACTGCAGCTTTCCAACAAGTGGGTGCAGCTTACAATCAGCATCTTGCTTCAATGCCACGGCCTCGCCTTCCTATTCTACCGACGCCTGTTATGCCAATGATGGGAGCCTCTCAAGGCCTTATGAATTCACCATTGGTCCCAGGGATCAGGCCACCAGTATTACCAAGGCCTGTTGGCCCCCCAGGTGAACATATATAAATATATATGATTTTTGTTTGTTTGTTTTCTTTTCTTGTGGTATATTTATTCTATACTTTTCCTTGTGATATGTAGGTAAAATTTTATTTTATGTTATTCACTAAAAAATTTGATGCGATAAATCCTTGGCTGATTTATATTTTTATTACACAAAAAAATTAAAAGCAAACTTCCTATCTCGTGCCTTGTATTGAGGACTAAATGAGAAGCTCAAAGATGATGAGAAAATAAAATGATGGTAACACTTATGATGAATGCCTCTATGGTAAGCATGACAGACTTGTACCATTAAGGCTTAAGCACATCAGCTATTCAAACACTTTATGTCATGGCATATGTTTGAAATAATTAGGACACGCCTGCAAATGAAATCAACTGCTGAATCTGTAATCGGCTTATGTACCAACAAAAACTCCATACCACAAAAGAAATCCATTAATATTTTTATTAGTTGTAGACAACATTATGAGTTATGAAATCCTTAATTACTTGATCCCCTTATATATGCCAGATCTGAAAAGATGATATTTTTACACTATTATTTATGCTGTCATATGGTGTACTTAGTTACTCCCTCTAACTGATTTGCATGTCAAGAACTAACCTCGGGCAGATTAGACTAATGATCTAAAGACTAAAGTTTCAAATCTCAATTGCGTAATTTAGTACTGTATAACAAATGTTTTTTCCAGCCTAAAAGAGTTCTTTAGCCGTGCGCTTGATCCCGAAAAGATGAAAATTTTACACTATTATTTATGCTGGGATATGGTGTACTTAGTTACTCCCTCTAACTGATTTGCTAGTCAAGAACTAACCTCGGGCAGATGAGACTAACCATCTAAGGCAGATGAGACTAACCATCTACAGTTTCAAATCTCAATTGCATATTTTAATACTGTATGACAAATGTTTTTCCAGCCTAAAAGAGTTCTTTAGCCGTATACTATGGATATGGAATCAAAAGTGATATTAAATGCTCTTTCATTTCTACTGTTCTTGCTTCTGCACATGTTATATTTTGCAAGTTTTTTATGGTTGTCATAAATTGTGTTCCTTTCCTGGTTTATAACTAAATATAAATGTGTTGTGGTTTTGTATTGGCTTTGCAGGTGGTTATGCTGGTCAGCCAATGCAGTCAATGGCACCACCTGGTGCCCCTTCCATGCCCATGCAATTCAATGGTCTGCCTAGACCGCCTGCTATTAATGCCCCAACATCAGCACCAGGAAGCACTCCATCTTCGAATGGTGCTCCAACTATGAGTGCACCTCCTATGTATCAACCAAACTCAGCTGCACCCACATCTGGAGGATACGACAGTTATAACATTAATGCTTCTGCTTCCTCAGGATTTCAGATGCCAGCTTCAGGAGGTAGTGCTGCTCCCACCAACAGTGGTTCACAGGACGAATTTCCTTATGGTCAAGCTTCTGAGACTGATCACTAGTGTGGTCCAAGAAGTGAGTTTTTATTTCCCATTTCCTGCATTTCTGGAATTTGAACGTAGTATTATTACCTGTCTATATCGATGCAGTTGAACCTACCTTTTTTTTTTCCCCTTTCTTTAATTCTAAAAAAATGACAAAAGAGCAAAACAAATAAAGGAAGAGAAAGGGAGAGGGATTCATCAGAGATAATTTAGCACATCTCTAATCTTCTTAAGCCCTGCCCATGTCAATAACTAGTATGAAAAACTGGGAGCAAGGCCTTTCTTTAATTTCAAACATCAGTTGGATTCTTTTGTTAAATAAACATTGATTTCATTCCTATATGAGAAATTGAGTTTCTCATGGAGTGAGAATATAGGTGACAAGGCATGCACATTCATGCCTCGCTAAACTATGATTGGTTTTTAGATAACTTATTTAGTTGCCAATATAAGGGTTTGTTAAATACCAATTACTTAAGTATAATTTGGCGAGAGGAGGCAAGCAAGTTAGGTTTCATCTACTGGTTGGAGGAATGTTGATACACATCGTGCTACATTAGTATTTGAATTGTAAATTGTGATGTGTTTCAGAAATTATCAGTTTATAACATTTTTCTCTTTATTTGCAGATATATACACAATGCTTGTATGGTAACATATGCTCGTGGTCTTGATGATTTTATTAGATGGTGGTGATTTGTTATTTAGACTGCGAAGTTTTGGCAGTAGGAAATAGTTTGCTGTATAACATACATAATTTGGCTGTCCGAGAAGATGAATCCTTGGACTTGTGGACTGTTTTGTTGAGAATCAAGGTATTGAGTGCAGTTTTAGAATTGTATTCTTTGATCCTTTCCTTTTGTTTTTGGATGAAAAATTAGAGTAAGTCTAGGGAGCAAGGGAGAGGCATCTCGAGGCTGATGGGCGGTGTTGGGCCTTAAATTCATATGGATATCTTAAAAGGCTGCTGCAAATTTTATGCGCCACATGTCAATTGAACACTGTATGTGAATCTTACGATTTTCAAATATTTGGGTATATGAAAATCTGTGTTATCAGGCAATTTTGCCACTAACCTCATTGGAGACTATGAGTTGAATGATTTTGGCAGAGATGAAAAGCTCCCTATAAACACAATGTCTTGCTAATGGATTTTAATACCCTTTCAATTTTTCCTGTGATCCATGGGTTGAGATCAGTGAAGATGAAAATTGCATAACGCTTTGGGATATAATTAAATCCGTTCCACATACACTGAAATTTGTCGATAAGAACATCTCTTCAATGGTAAAAGTTAAAATAGGGGATCAACCAAAAGCTAAATTTAGTGGTTTTCTTATTTATTCATCACTCCAACCGCATTTCTCATTTTAACTTTTTAATCATTTTTTAAATATATCTTGTGTTGGGATCCTAAGACTCAAATTTTACAATAGACCTTTAGATCAAAATTAATCCAATGGACACCTATAGTATGAAATGACTAAAATGGATAATGGCGCTCCAACTGAGCCAAGCTAAAAAGATATGGAAATATTTTATTTTTTTTAAGAGAATCTCATGATTTTTTTTCCCTCTTGCTTCCTCTTATTCTCCGCCAGTTATCTGCTTCTCTACATTTTTTTTTGTCTCTAAAGCTAATTTTCTTGGTTGTCAACATTCCAACCAAAACAACAATTTATTTATCAAATGGGAACATACTCCAAATGGTGATCCTGATTGGATTCACGTCTAATTGATATGAAAATAGTTCATTTCAACACCCTTCCAGAACAGATAACAGAAAATATTAGTGACAACACCCATCCACATAACATCTTTGATGGGGTCAGTCTGCACATCTTTGATGTTGAATGTCCTTCGAGTTTGAACCAATATGCAGTCGATAATATGGAAGAAGATACCCTACAACTTGGTGGTTCCATAGTTTCCACATACTTCACAAGTTATGATTTTGGTGATATGGATGAAATACCAAAGTTTGACTTTGACCTATCCCATGATGATGATGACTGTGTAAGACACACACAAGGATGATAAAGAAAAGAAGGAATAATGTTAATGTGGATCGGAGGACTTGCAATGCTTAGCATATGTCTAAGTTCTTCCCTAGCAGTTAAAGAGTTATTGATTTTTGTAATTTAGTAGGGATGTGTGCAACCATGAAAATTAGATTCGGAGAAAAAAAAAAATGTAGAGAAGAAGAAAACTGCCGAAGAGAAGGGGAGAATCAAGAAAAAAGAAAAAAAAAAATAAAAAAATAGGAGAGTATGGGATTCTCCATAAATTTTAAGGTTTTTTTTAGGAAATATATATTTTTGGCTTTAGCTCGGCTGGAGGCATTAGCCATTTTAGATTCGGTTAGGCAGCTCATTACATATTGTTGGCATTCGTTAGATTAATTTTGATCGAAAGGTCTCTTGTTTGAGTAAAAAAATTGAGTCTCAAGATCCCAATCCATATATCTTTCCCGAGCTTTTCTAGCTGGCCTGGGAAACCAGCGAGGCTGCTGCCTGGGAGGGGTGAAATTACACTTTTGCCCCCTCTTTTTTAATTACTTTTTTAAAAAGTTGTTAAAGAGGGAGGGGCAATAGTGTAAATGCGCCCTCCCAGGCAGTCAACCTCGCTGGATTTCCCAGGCCATTTAGAATTTCTGATCTTTCCCTGGTTTTTAAAATTTTCTATTAATTGGAGGAGAGAGAATGAAGAAAAATGATTTTTTTTTTTATATATTTATTAGTATTTGGGGTAGAATGGTTGTCCATAAATTTAGGGAAAAGTTGAAAGTGAAGTTAAAATAGGAAATGTTTTAGGTGGATCCATTGGAGCTGCATTTTCTCACATGAGCCTCCTAAAATACTTTTTTTGCTATTTTAGGGGATCCATTGGAGATGCAGGTAAGATCTCACTTCTAGACTATAAAAATTAGAAAGACTTTGTACCTAGGCTTTTCTGATCTGCCTATTTGAAAGACAAAACATCAAATGCTTTCATTACTTGTCGAAGTCCTGTTGTGGATAGGGGGTGAGAATTTCATCCCGCGATTCAGATCCCGTCCCAATTTTTTGTGTCTTTTTGAATTGATCAAATTCATCCCGATCTTGTCTTATCCCAATCTAAAATGAGATAAGGTCGGCGTGAAGATTTTCAATTCAATCAATCTCGTCTCCTTCCAAACTTAGGTTAGAAGTTATAACTTATATTATCTCGATTCTAGATCCTCTACACCCCTGAGCCATGAAAGTATCATTTGCACCATATAAAACATTAGTATTCAAGCCTAAAAGTCTAAGTAGTTTATCTTTAAGATATTAGTTAATGAACATAAAAAGGCTATTTTATCTTTTAATTTTTTGTTGGTTATTACTTATTCTTCTTGTTTTGCGTAGGTATTGTCACATTGAAAAATATCATTTGGTGAAGCTTATGAAGCAATTAATACTTGGGGCCTTCCCACTACAGGGTATAGTTGGAGGAAACAGACCTAATGCAGCTGATGTTCCTACTCACTCTACTGGTAATTTGGTATCACAGAGACAATCCAATTCATCGTCGATAGTGTACTAATATTTGGCATGAAATAAATGACGGTATCAATAACACTGAACTCTATAGTTGGTGAAGCCATTGAATGATCCATACCAATGCATGAACACCATCTAATGTATCAACTGATGTAGACAACAAATGTATTTAATTGATCTAGAACTCTCTTGTTATGCATTTATATTCTTCTGAATATCAGTTTTGTTAATATCACAGTTTTGTTAACATCACTTGTTTGCCTGAATGATTATCCTCTTAGGTAATGGATTCAATTTTGGTTAAGTGCATGTGAATGTAGAATGGGATAATTTATCATCAATTGGTTACTGATCATTATTTGTATAATTCAATCTGTATTTTTATTTTGGTTAAGTGCATATGAATGTAGAATGGAACAACATGTATCAATATATTCATTGTCGTCCCATCCCGAATTCGTTTGGGATGGGACGAGGTCGAAACGAAGTCTATCCCTTCTTAATCCCAAACAAACGGGATAAGATATAGATGTGATCCATCCCATCCCTTGCACACCGTTCCTAGTCTGTGACGGATTGGACCTTGCAATGATGTGGTTGCAATTGTGGCAAAGAATGTTACAAATTTTACTTAAAACATGCAAACTTTGAAACTTGTGCTAGAGAATTGTATTTTTTTTTTCTACGTGGGTGTGATATTTGCTTTTGCATTAACACTTGCAAGTCCAGTCTTTTAAATATTGGAACCCAATTCAATTTCAAATGCAAATAATGTCAATCATGCAAGAGAACAACAAATAAAAGAAAACATATGAACAGAGTATGGTTGGAAGATATATTGTAATATAGATATAAGATATATTGTAATATAGATATAATATTTGGTTTTGGATGTCCATTGTATATCATTTAGCTTTGAAGAAAATGTGTATCATGTTTTTAAATGGAAGGTGTTATTTAATCATCATATTGTCAAATTTTTTTAAAGAGGGGAATAAAATGGATGTTTCAAAAAGTACAAGTAGTTATTGTGTATTAAACAAAACTTAGTCCGTACAACGTAATGTTGAGATCAATGAAGCACGAATTCTTTGAGAATTTGTTGTATTCGTGTTAGACATGTATTCGATACCGACACTTGCTTGCAACGTAGTCAACGTGTTGGCAAGTGTCAGACACATGGTCAATATAATCAACGCGTCGTACACGCCTCTGATACATACAAAACTTGGTCAAGACATAGTCAATATTTGACAATCGACTTTATTTTATATTTTACTCTTAGATTTGTGTCAATGATTACTTAATTTAATGATTGTTGATGTATTTGAAATGAATGACTATTTCAACCGAGATTCACGATAAATAAGGCAAGAGTTACTAAAACATAGAGATAGTCTATGATTCTTAATCCTTACTTCTTTTTCTCTCATTTCTTGCTTCTCTCATCTACTTATTCTCTACTTTGTTTTTTTTTACAACAAACTGTTATCTTCTTTTCGCCAGTGCACCCTTTTTTCTCTATGTTTTTTCTTATTTGTGTTTTTCTATTTGCAACAAAGATGAGATACTATAGGAAAAAACACTTTATTAGATTCTTGTTTATATTTATGTGACTTATTAAAAAAAAAAGTAGTATTACGTGTTGACGTGTCTTCGAATTCAAGTTTTTGAAAAACTGTCGAGTCGGTGCGTAGTGTCTGTGTCCGACACGACACGCGTGTCAGTGTCCATGTGTCAGGAATAGTACTATTGGTCAGGTAAAACCAAGGTCAGAGACCTTTCAAGACTTTCCTAATGGTCTCAAAACTCAATGTTCCCTTTTGAAAAGTGCCCAAATGCTTAGCATCTATATTATAGGGGGAAGGTTTGAGCTATTGACTGTGAGGACGTGTTGCCTCCATTGCATAGTCGGGTCAGACTGCACCGCTAGCATTTTTATTGTTTTCTTTGCATAGTTTTTCAACTTCAAACTTGTATTTCCATCGATCGATAGCATCAAACTAGTCTTGAACAACGTTCTTTCGAACGCTCCTCCCCATTGTAATCTATTGAATGTGAATGAGAGCTTTTACTGACTATTGTGCATTATTATATTGTCTACAGATTGATATTGTGCATTCTCAAATTAATATTTGTGTCCGTCAAAGTAACTACTCATAGGCTTACTAGTGAATTGGATAGCTAGTGCTGCACGGATTACTAGTCCGTGACAGTTGGTATCAGAGCCAGAGCTTGTTGAATGCAAACCAGGATGCAGGAACTAAATGAGCGCCTTAGCGCTATGGAGGAATGACAGGCTAGTCGAATGCATAGTCTAGAAAGCATAATGGATCAGTTGAACACTTTGGGAGAACAGATTAGTCGGTTGGATGGACTCTTTTCACTAGCAGACAGAGTGGATTTGTTGGCTGAGCACGTTGATAACTTAAAGGGGTGGACAGTCGCTATGGAAGAGTCGCCTCACCCCACAGCTCAGGTGATGAGTGACTTCCAATTACAGTTGGAGAACTTATTTGCAAGGGTTGGCTTGCTTACTAAGGCCACATGGACGACTGATCACCATAGGATGAAAGTGCCCGAGCCAAAGTCGCATGCTGGGGCACGAGATGGGAAGGAGTTAGAGAACTTCTTGTTTGATCTGGAGCAGTATTTTCGCGCGGTGAACCCCGAATCCGAAGAAGCCAAGGTTACCATGGCGACCATGTACTTAGCAGGTGATGCAAAACTATGATGGAAAACCAAATATGCAGATATGGAAGAAGGTCGCATCCTTATTAGAACTTGGGCAGACCTCAAGAAAGAACTCAGAAATCAATTCTTGCCTGAGAACACTGATTTCTTAGCAAGGAGGAAGCTCCACACCATCAAACAGACAGGCAATATTCGAGACTATGTCTGACAATTATCAACTTGCTTGCTAGATATTCGAGACATGTCTGAGAAGGACAAAGTTTTCTGTTTCATGGAACAAGCTCAGCCGCTTCTACAAGCAGAATTGCAAAGGCAGAAGGTGACAAATATTACAAGTGTTATTGCGGCAGCAGAAAGGTTTAGCGATTATATGCCCATGACTGGATCCACTTCACTCAATCACTCCACAGCTAGAATTGACAGTACCAATTCAAGCTCAGGGTCGAATGCTCGCTCACCTCACAAAAACTGGGGAAACTCAAGTCAGAACCGAGGAAACTACAATTCCCGCCCATCCAACCAGAATTGGAGTTCCAACAAAAATTGGAATGCCAGCTCTAGCAACTCAAATTACAACAACAAAGGAGGGCAAAACTACTCTGGGCAGTGGAGACCATCTGCCCTTGCCCCATGCATTCTTTGCAATAGCAGGGATCACCCAACAGACAAATGTCCATCCAAACCAGCTCTACACTCATTAATGTCCTTGCTTCAAGCAGAACCTTCTAACTCGACCGCATTGAGGTCGAACCCCACCAACAGTGAGACCTCCCAGATGGGAGCTCTACGCAAGCTCAATGTTGTCAAAGGAGAAATGTATGAGCACCCACACAAGAAGGCTTTGCAATACATCGACATCACTATCAATGTGTTCCCTTCCCAAGCATTGTTGGATTCCGGAGCGACAGACAATTTTATTGCCCCAGATGAAACTAGACGTGTGGGTCTAAACTTAGAAGGAGATGTGGGTAAGTTGAAAGCTGTCAACTCTGAGACAATCTCTATTAATGGAATAGCTAGAGCTGTGCCACTACATGTTGGTCCATGGGAAGGAAGATCAAACTTCTTGGCCGTTCCACTTGATGATTTTAAGGTGATTCTTGGCCAAGAATTCTTCCGAGGAGCTACAATAGGACCATTACCTTTCATGGACTCCTTGGGGTTTTTCGGACCCAGACTACGCATTGTACCAACCTCAATTCGACCAACAACTCATGATAGAATATTGTCGGTGCTCCAAGTCAAGAGAGGATTGGCCAAAGGAGAAGATACATACTTAGCTGTGGCAAAGCTAGAGATGGAAGATGATACTAGCAAAATCCTTGAGGAAGTTGCCCAAGTTATTGCTGACTTCAGCGAAGTGATGCTGAATGAATTGCCAAATAATCTACCTCCCAGAAGGCTCATTGATCATGAAATTGAGTTAGTCCCTGGTGCCAAGCCACCCGCACGTAGTCCATATCGCATGAGCCCTCCAGAGCTGACCGAATTGAGAACACAACTAGATGGCTTGTTGGAGTCGGGATTCATTCGGCCCTCTAAAGCACCTTATGGGGCACCTGTTCTTTTTCAGCGAAAACATGATGACAGTCTTCGCCTTTGTGTTGATTATAGAGCCTTGAACAAAGTCACTATAAAGAACAAATACCCGCTGCCGCTCATTGCAGACTTATTCGACCAACTTGGATCCGCCAGATACTTCACAAAACTCGACTTGAGATCAGGTTACCATCAGGTCCGCATTGCTGCTGGTGACGAATCCAAAACTGCTTGTTCTACTAGATATGGGTCATATGAGTTCCTAGTAATGCCCTTCGCCTTGACCAATGCTCCAGCTACATTTTGCACCCTTATGAATGCCCTGTTCCATCACCTTCTGGACAAGTCTGTGGTTGTCTATCTTGACGACATTGTGGTTTATAGTGGGACTATAGAAGAACACCTACATCATTTGTGAGAAGTGTTCCAAATCCTTAGGGATAATCATCTCTTTGTCAAGAAGGAAAAGTGCTCATTCGGCCAGACCCAGATCAATTTCTTGGGTCATGTTATTGGCAATGGCAAGATTCAGATGGACATGGAGAAAGTCAAGGCAATCCATGGTTGGAACTCTCCTAAGAACGTGTCTCAACTATGTTCTTTCCTTGGACTCGCAAACTATTATCGTCGCTTCATAAGGGACTACTCTAAGAAAGTTGTTGCCCTGACAAATTTGTTGAAACAAGACCGAACATGGGAATGGGATAGGCAGTGTGAAGCTTCATTCCAAGACTTGAAATTGGCCATGATGAAAGATCCAGTATTGGCCTTGCCAGACATCACCAAGCCCTTTGAAGTACAAACAGATGCATCTGATTATGCCTTAGGGGGAGTTTTACTTCAAGATGGTCACCCGGTAGCATATGAGAGTCGAAAGTTGAATGATACAGAGTCTCGTTACTCAGCTCAGGAAAAGGAATTGCTAGCCATTGTACATTGTTTACGGGTGTGGAGACACTACCTCTTGGGATCTCAAGTCCTTGTTAAAACGGATAATGCTGCAGCAAACCATTTCCTTACTCAGAAGATGCTAACCTCCAAGCAATCTCGATGGTAGGAAAAATTAGCAAAATTTGACTTAGTATTGGAATACAAGCCAGGGCGCACTAACAATGTAGCTGATGTACTCAGAAGAAGGGCAGACCTTGCAGTGCTAACCCATACTGGTCTGAGTCACACCATCTTGGAGAAGATCAAAGTAGACCTACAGACAGATCCACAAGCGAAGGCCATTACAGAGTTGATCAAGCAGGGCAAAACTCGACGGTTCTGGATAAAAGATGGAGCAATACTCACAACTGGTAATCGCTTCTATGTTCTGAGAACTTCGGGTTTGAGAAAAGAACTTTTGAGAGAATGCCATGACACCCATTGGGCGGGACATCCAGGCTGGAGACGAACACTTGCATTGTTAGATAGAGGGTACTATTGGCCGCAGATACAGGAAGATGTAATGGCATATGTTCGAACATGTCTTATTTGCCAGCAAGATAAGGTTGAAAGAGATCGCCCAGTAGGCTTACTAGAGCCCCTGCCTGTTCCAACTCGTCCTTGGGAAAGTGTTTCCATGGACTTCATTACGGGGTTACCAAAAGTGGAGGATTTCAGGAGTATCCTTGTAGTTGTTGATCGATTCTCAAAGTATGTGACCTTTGTGCCGACTGGATTGACTTGCACAGCCGAAGATACGACGCAATTGTTCCTCAAGCATGTAGTGAAGTATTGGGGACTGCCCGAAAACATTGTTAGCGACCGTGATGCTCGCTTCACAGGAAAGTTCTAGAAGGAGTTGTTCAAGCTCTTGGGACCCAAACTTAATATGTCGACAAGCCAACATCCCCAATCTGATGGACAGACTGAGCGCTTTAACTCTATGCTTGAAGAATACCTTCGTCATTTTGTAAGTGCAAACCAGAAAAATTGGGTGGGACTACTTGATGTTGCACAATTCTATTTCAACTTAAAAAAGAGCTCAACTACTCACTCCAGCCCCTTTCAGTTGGTTACTGGTCAGCAACCATTGACACCACATACAGTACTTACCGGATACCAAGGACCCAGCCCAAGAGCTCTTGAATTTGTCAAAGCCTGGCAGAAAAACATTGAAGTTGCTCGAGCTTATCTTGAGCAAGCCTCCCGTCACATGAAGAAATGGGCTGACAAGAAACGACGAATTGATCATTTTGAAGTCGGGGACTTGGTATTGGTGAAGCTAGATATGTTCAACAAGTGCAAAAGGACAGTTAGAGCACACAACAATCTGTTTCACAAGTATGAGGGACCGGTACAGATTATTGAGAAAGTCGGCAAAGTTTCCTATAGCGTCAAGTTACCACACTGGCTCCGTTTCACCCATCCTGTCTTCCATGCAAGTAACTTGAAGTCCTACCATGCAGATGCCACTGATCCCACAAAAAATGTATCTACACGAGCATTGCCCAAGCATCCTACTAAGCCAGATCGAGAAGTGGAAGAAATCTCAGCTGACCGCCTCATCAACAACACAGGCCCAGATAGAGAGTATTTGGTCAAGTGGCAGGATGAACCTCCTTCAGAGATCAGTTGGGAGCCAGTTGAGCATCTGCTGCCATACCTCTCAAAGCTAGAAGAGTACTTGGAAAAGTTCGCTGCGAGGGCGTCAGCGAATTGAGTGTGGGAGAGTGTCAGGACTAGTACTATTGGTCAGGTAAAACCAAGGTCAGAGGCCTTTCAAGACTTTCCTAATGGTCTCAAAACTCAATGTTCCCTTTTGAAAAGTGCCAAAATGCTTAGCATCTATATTATAGGGGGAAGGTTTGAGCTATTGACTGTGAGGACGTGTTGCCTCCATTGCATAGTCGAGCCAGACTGCACCGCTAACATTTTATTGTTTTCTTTGCATTGCTTTTCAACTTCAAACTTGTATTTCCATCGATCGATAGCATCGAACTAGTCTTGAGCAACGTCCTTTCGAACGTTCCTCCCCATTGTAATCTATTGAATGTGAATGAGAGCTTTTACTGACTATTGTGCATTATTATATTGTCTACAGATTGATATTGTGCATTCTCAAGTTAATATTTGTGCCCGTCAAAGTAACTACTCATATGCTTACTAGTGAATTGGATAGTTAGTGCCGCACGGATTACTAGTCCGTGACACCATGCATCCTTGTTGAGATCTTAGAAACTGAAAATGAAAGCTATACCCATTTCATAAAACACCTAGGTTTTTATTGGATCTCATAACCATTAAATGCCTCCCATAGTGTTCAAATTCTGGACTTATGATTTCATCCGCAACAAATCTACCGCTGAGCTAGTACCCCATTGGCTGGTCGGATTGTTGGTAGCAATGTAGATTGGAGACAAATACACATCCTAACATGACAAAATTACCCTTTTTATACTAGACTACCGTGGGTTGAAATAGAAAAAAATAAGGGGTTAATATCGGAATTAAAAAAATTAGGGATCAAGTTCTAATAAATACCCCAAAGGAGCTCCACTCCACCGCTGTTTTCCTCGCCCATTTCCTCGACATTTAGAATTTCTGTAAAAATAATGAAAGCATCTTCTTCCAAGCCAGTATGAGGTTTTGATTCAGGAAGAAGGGTTTAGGGTGTTTGGGGTTGTTGCCTCTCTTATTCACTGAATCAGATCCAATGATTCACTTCATTACATCAAAAGCTAACAACCCAATGATCCTCTCTCCCTCCCTCGCTGTTTTCCTCGCTGGTTTCCTCGACAATTAGAATTCCCCGATGGTGTTCTTTTGGGATGTGGTAACACCCCTCCCCCTCGCTGGTTTCTTCACCATTTGGAATTCCCGTTGAGTTGAAGAAGGGGTTAGATTTCCTGACATTTCTTGGCTAGGCAAGTTGTCTGCAGCCATGGGTTGGGAAAGCTTTCCTCATCTTGGATGATGGATGGTATTGGGCCGGCCTGGCTCTCTAAGATGATGGATGGTATTTATTTATTTATTTATTTATTTATTTATTTATTTATTTTCAACCCTAAGGAGAGGATGGGATTGCACCACATTTCTTGGCGAGGCAGAGGGAATGCAGCCATGGGTGGGAAGTTTTTTCTCCTCTCTTGGGGTAAGACCCTTTGTGAGGCTGTGATGATTAAAAATTGTGACTTTGGTCTTCAGACCTTTGGTTTGATTTCTCTATCACTGTTATTTGGAGGTAGCTTGGAAGGTCTGTATGAGGAGGGTTGTTGGGGATTCCTTTGGTCTTCAACCCCTTTTGTCATGGGCAACCAATGTCTCTCTCCAATTGTGGTGGTGGGGTGATTTTCTTTTGTCTGAATAAAGGCGAATCTGAGCCTCCCTATCATTCCCGTTCTCTTTGTTTTGATCTCAAATGTCTTTTATCCTGTTTTTTTTTTTAGTGATTTTATTTTATTCGTGGAACTTGTGGATGCAAATAGTGAGTAAACTTTGGAAAGATCATTCAGATGGTTTTAGGGTGTTTGGGTTGTTGCCAATCATATCTGCACTGATTTCAGTGTTTATGATTCAATACATTCCCATTAAAAATAAACAAGTCTTCTTATGTATGAATGATACACTGATGATGATGTTCTTGTAGGCTGTGATGAGAAATATGAGGTTCTCAGAGATGGGGTTGTAATGGGATATGATCGATACCCCAATTTAACTTTTACCCTTGGAGATGCTCTAAGGTTTGTTGGGAGGGTTTAGGGCTCAAACCCTTCTCCCTCTCCCCCTGTCTCTCTCTTATCTTTCTGTCTGTCTGTTGTCATTCTTTTTGTTGTCTATTGTCATTCTTGTTGTCTGATCTCTTCTTATTTGCTCTTGTAGGTTGTGATCAAGGATTGTGATTTCGTTTTTCGAGTTAATTTCGGTTTGTTGATTTTAAGAAATATTTCGTGAAATTTCGAGTTATTTCGAGAAATCACATTCCTTGGCTGTGATGGCAGCCCTCAGAGTGAAGGGTTAAATTTCACCACATTTCTTGGCAAGGCAGCAAGTTGCTGCAGCCATGGTGGGAAGTCTTTCCTTTCCTCTGGGTATATTTCTTTGATTTGTGAAAATGAGGCTCATTGAGAAGAAGGGAATTGTAAAGGGTGTGTCTGAGGGCTGTTGCCTCCCTTCGGAACTCTGATCATATCAGAGAGAGCCAATGATTTTGGAAAATCTAACTAACAGCCCTTACCCATCCTCATCCTACTCCTTAAAAGGCTATGATGAACATTGTTGATCTTGATTCCAGACCTAGGATTTGATTTCTCTACCACTACTAGTAGTTGGGGCAAAGAGGCAGCGTGGAAGGTCTGTACAAGGAATGTTAGAGGGTTCCTTTGGCCCTCGACCTCTTTGTCATGGGCAACCGTTGTCTCACTCCGATTGTGGTTGGGTGCTTTCCTTTTCTTTGAATAACGGCGAATCTGAGCCTCTCAAGCATTCATTCATATTCTTTTTGTCTTCCATTCAATGGGGGCAACTAAAAAAAACATCGTAAACATGGTTTCCCACTTCTTATAAAGACTTCTGACTTATCAGAACAAAAACAAACACCCTCTTTGTTTGATTAAATTTTAGCCGTCTTTTATCTCCAACCTAAAACACCATTCTGATTTGTTACCCCAGGAGGGGATTTCACCACATTTCTTGGCAAGGTAGAGGTGATGCAGCCATGGGTGGGAAGTTTTTTCTCCTATCTCGTGGTAAGACCCTTTGTGAGGCTGTGATGATGAACAATGTGACTTTGGTGTTCAGACCCAGGGTTTGATTTCTCCGTCACTGTTACTTGGAGGTAGCTTGGAAGGTCTATATGAGGGAGGGTTGTTGGGGATTCCTTTGGTCTTCAACCCTTGTCATGGGCAACCAATGTCTCTCTTTAATTGTGGTGGTGGGGTGCTTTCCTTTTGTCTGAATAAAGAAGAATCCGAGCCTCTTCATCACTCCCATTTATGTCATGTTATTAGTTATTTGTTGGACTACATAGAATGGCCATAGAGCTTGGTAACTCCTACCTCGGCTCAAAATGGCGTGGGCAGAAAGAAATAGATACTAAGATTGGCTTAAGTTTGTTTGTTAAAAATGCTGGAGTGCCTTCATTAAACAAAGGCCAATGGCTGAAAATGCCCAAGGAGAAATTTTTTCTTCATGAAATGGTATATATACAAATCTATCTTCATTTTGGTTTGCATGATAACCATTCGAATGATACTTTTATAACTATTATTCAATGATCTTTTATATTTGTGTTTGATGATTTATTATGAATCGGCATATATTTCATCAATTTTATTGTTTACCATTGTCTTCTAGTGTGTTTTTTCTTTTCTTTTCTTTTCTTTTCTTTTCTTTTGATTTCATTTTCTATTTTTTAATTTTACAATTGGTGAGAGTTTACTTGCTGATCACTTCAGATAACGTGTGGTTTCTCAGTTACCAAAATCTTAGTTTTTATTTGTTTGAACCTTTTTCTAGTGATTCCTTTCAGTTATTTGTCTTATCCCTAATCTTACCCAAATTTTAAATGCCAAACATCTTGTATCAACAATCACAACCTGAAATGTTCCAATATTTTTCCATTGGTTATTTTTATCTCAATTTACCACTGCCTTTTCTTCCCACTCTATATTCACAGTCTTACCAGATATTATACAAAAATCAAAATTAAAAATGAAAAAATTCTTCACACAATACATTTAAGATTAGGCAGTGAGACTTTTGTGCCAAACCTTGGTAAAAATTGCGGCATGGTATGATGTTTCAGCAATTAGGTTGTGATGAGTGATCTGAGCCCAAAGTTTGGTACAAAATCATTTTCAATCCCAGGGGGATGGATTCACCACCATTTCTTGGCTTGGCAAAGGCAGGTTCTGTTGATGCAGCCATGAGTGGGAAGTTTTCCTTCTCTGGGATAAGGTGTCCCTTTTGAGGCTGTGATCAGTTGGAAGAGTTTAGGGTGTTTGGTTGTTGCCATTCTTTCTGCACTGATATCAAAACTGATGATTCAATACATTCCCATATAAAACTAACAACTATATCTTTCTCTCCCCCCATATAAAAAAAAAGGTGGGTGGTGGTGTCCTTCGGTAGAATTGGTGGTGTTATTTAGCAGAGGCAAAAAAACCAAAACTTGGCTCAAAAGTGTTTCCCTAGAATTGTTGTTGAACTTTTCTAGAGAGCCAGGCCCACGCCAGGCCATGCCAATACCATCCATCATCCTAGAGATGCTCATAATGGCCCAATCGAACACAATCACACGAACAGAGGTCAGAGAACCTCCAATCGCTGTCCTGGCTCTCTAAATTTTTTGATTGTGGCTTCGTCTTTGGAAATATTTTGGGGTCTGCCTGCCTGCCTTTGTTAGTAGCCTCCTTCTCCTTGTTGGAGATGCTCGAATTTAAGGGGGTGTTTAGTTTGGTTCCATGAAAATTTCAGGTGAATGAATTGTAGAGGTTTCGATAATTCATGGAAGGGATGGGCGTCTCAATGAGAAGGTTTGTTTCCCCCTTTCTTCGCTTGAAGCGAATGAGTCATTTCATTCGATAAACAAATCCTCTCTTCTTGTTGCTTATTCTTCTCTTTTATAGGCTATGATGATGTTTGGAGTTTGAAGAAAAACTTAGATGAGGGAAAAGATTTCACGACATTTCTTGGCGAGGTAATCGGAGCCAGCCACCAACCCCTTTTACAGCCATGGGTGGTGAAAGCTTTCCTTCTTTGAGACCAGTAAAATCTAAGCCTACTATGTTACAAGAGTCCTTTTTTTTTTTTTGAAGTTTAGGGGTTTCAAATATTTTTTTTTGGAAGGCGAGCAGATGAGACTCGAACCTAGGACATGGGGGACAAACCCACACAGCTCTAACCACTAGACCATAACACCATTGGCGGGTTTCAAATATTATCAATTATCTTATGTTCTTGATGAAACCCATGATCTTTGTTATTTTAGGTTTGGGTTTTTTTGGGGGGTTTAAGTTTGTCGTTACATTGGTCATTTGGAGTTCATGGCAGCTTCTACTATCCAAGGGCATTTGGGCTAGTGATATGATTCTCGCTTTGGTTGCGAGAAGCTTTGATTAATTTGGTGTGCAAGTCTTTTGAACTTATTTTTTGTTGGTGGTCTTCATTTTCAGGGAGATTTGTGGCACTTACAGGTTGGTGTATATTGAGTGAGATTAGTTATAATTCATAGCTTGAATCTTCGGCTTTGTCAAACCCATTACCGATATCATCTGTTCTTATGTTTTTGTGTTAAATGGTGTCTAAATAAGGAATAAGGATTTAGGATGTACTGTTAGGACTTTAGTTATATTTGGTTTGATACAGGGTGCTTTACAATTACATCCTTGGCTTATGCAATATTTGTCCGAAATGGATTCCTCAAATGATGTATGCTCTATTAAACTTTGTATCTTTACCAAAGTATTTTATGGTTTTTTCTCCACAAATGTAAGAGGTTTTGTTAGATAAGGTCTAAGAAGTGCTCCGAAGGGAGCAAGCATGCAAAAATTAGGTAGAAGAGCGCGTGACTTAACAAACTTCACCATATGAGAATACTAGTTGGATCAATTGGACTTCTTGCTAGTAAGCACTTCTCAAAGAAGCCATTTTATTTGATTTTTTTTTTTTTTAAAAAACCACCGGAATGGATTTGAAGTGATCTTGGTTGTGCAAGGGATATGCTGTTTTATTTGATTTTTTAGTAATGTTCTTTTGACACCGACGTGTGACTCATGTTCCATGTTTATACTATCACCTTTTGGAATGAGTCTCACAATCCCTACCTTGTCTTAAGTAGAGGAATGGTAAGACTTAGCCTCATTTTTGTAGAAGCTAGATAGCATTTAAAATCCTATGGAGTTGCAATGGTTATGCCTTTTCACCATGTCACTATCGCTCAGCTTAGGAGCCCGCTTTAATTAGCCTATAGTGGATGCTCTATGGAATTTTTCTTTTGAGACAACAGGAGAACATATGGCTATTTCAGGGTGAGTTGAGTCATTACCTTTAGTTGAATATGAGACTCACACTCTATAACTTTTTTTTGAATTGACAGTTTTTGTACTTCAATTGCAGCTCAAAATGCTGGAGTGCCTTAATTAAACAAAGGCTAATGGCTGCAAATGCCCAAAGAAAAAAAAATTCTTCCTGAGATGGTACATATACAAATCAATCTTCATTTTGGTTTGCATGATCAACATTCGAATGATACTTGTACAACTAATATGCAATGCTTCTCTTATATTTGTGTTTGATGAATTTATTGTGAATTGGCATATATCATCAATTTTCTTGTTTACCATTGTCTTCTAGTGTTTTTTTCTTTTCTTTTCATTTCATTGTCCTTTTTTAATTTTACAATTGGCGAGAGTTTACTTGCTGATCGCTTCAAATAATGTGTGGTTTCTCACTTGCCAAAATCTTTGTTTTTATTTTTTTTTCTGGCGATTCCTTTCAGTTATTTGATTTATCCCTAATCTTACCAAAATTTAAAATGTCAAACATCTCGTGTCAACAATCACGACCAGAAATGTTCCAATATTTTTCCACTCAGGTTATTTTTATCTCAATTTGCCACTGCCTTTTTTTATTCTCGTATTTTCTTCCCACTCTATGCATTCTTACCATCTATTGTACAAAAATCAAAATAAAAATTCTTCACATATACATTTAAAATTAGACAGTGATGAACACTTTTGTGCCACACCTTGGTAAAAATTGCGGCATGCTGTGATGTTTCAGCAATTAGGCTGTGATGAGCTATCTGAGCCTAAAGTTATGGTACAAGATCATCTTCAACCCCAGGGGGATGTATTCACCACCATTTCTTGGCTAGGCAAAGACAGGTCCTTTTGATGCAGCCATGGGTGGTAAGTTTTCCTCGGGGATAAGGTGCGCCTTTTGAGGCTGTGATGAATATCTTGTTCTCATTAATTTAAGTATGAGGCTTTGATCGGCTGGAAGAGTTTAGGGTGTTTGGTTGTTGCTATTCCTTCCGCACTGATATCAAAGCTGATGATTCAATGCATTCCCATAAAAAACTAACAACCATCTCTCTCTCTCTCTCTCTCACTTTGTTATTATTATTATTATTATTGCATTGGTGGTGGTGATGATGATCATGACTGATCTGAGTTTCTCCAAGATGGTGGTTGATTTCATCACATTTCTTGGTAAGGCAAAATGTTTGCAGCCAAGGGTGGGAAGTTTTCAACCTCAGGATGATGGGATTTTTCCACATTTCTTGGCAAGGCAAAGGCAATTTCAGTTGATGCAGCCATGGGTGGAAAGTTTTTTTTTCCCTACTCTCTGCCGATAAGGTGGCCAAACCCTTAAAAACCCTTTGTGAGGCTGTGATGAACAATGTCGACTTTGATCCTAGACCAAAAGGGTTTGATTTCACCACCACTACAAAGTCTGCTTGGAAGGTCTATATGAGGAGGGTTGTTGAGGATACATTTGGTCTGCAACTCCTTTTTCATGGGCAACCAGTGTCTCTCTTCAGTTGTAGTGGTGGGGGTGCTTTCCTTTTGTCTGAATAAAGGCGAATCTGAGCCTCCCCATCATTCCCGTTCTCGTTGTTTTGATCTCAAATGTCTTTTATACTGTTTTTTAGTCATTTTATTATTTAGTTATTTTATTCTATTGTTAACAATTTATTTTTCCATGGTTTTATCGTTAATCAAGTTATTCATTGACTTGGATGTTCATAGAATTGCCAGTGATGATCACAACTTGAAGGAAATTTTTTGTATGACATGTCCAATAGATTGGCAATAAGAGGATACGTTACTTGAAACTGTGGCAAAGGCACGCTCATGCATTGTGATGCTGGACCTTGAATGTGAGCTTGATCCTTGAGATGTTCCCGCATTTTCTGAATGCCTCAATGTGATTTTCACCCTGAAAGTATTTTCTCTTCATGGAAACAATTATGAGCCTGGTGCTGGAGGAAAACAAAGAAATTTCAGAAATGCAGTTGAGAGATGTACTACTAAACTGAAGCCATTTCTAATGAAAGTATTGAGATCGGAAGGCACTTCTCCAAAAGATTACTCGAGGGTTGTTGTGTCAATGTGCCAAGAGACTTCAGAGGCTGTTGAGAATGATGATGAAAATTTAGCTGGGAAACATTTGGCAGGCTAGCGCAAGCAACAAAAAAAGGTAATGTTATGATGTAGCTGAGAAATGGAGCCGGCTCTGGATCAATAGCAAAAAATGTGGTCAGCAATGAAAATACATAAATTGAGAATATGTGATCTTCATTAGGTATTAAGAAGTGGCTTTTACTCACAAGGGTTGCCAAAATGTATTAATATCTGTCGCGGTGTTCCTATCGGATGTTGAAAAGCTTATTATTCTCAGGAAATAGAAGTTTTTGCATATCTATCAAATTGAATATGTATTCTGCAATCTAAATGCTGCAATTCTTTTCATTTTAGGCTTCACTTCGTACACTATAAAATGTGCATTTTGCAAAGTAATGCAAATTTGAAATGCATTAGTTGCATTACTTTGAGGTTGCTTGGTATTAGTTAGAGACAACAATGTTAGTCTCTATAGTTTTTGTTTGTTTGTTTTTTTTTCATTGACATGCATTTTACATACCTTTTTTGTTCTATTTTACATATATTTTCTTCAAGTATTATATATATATGAAGCACTTTGGAAGAGTTTTAATTATAGTAAACTCTCGTAAATGTGGACTTTGATGAACGTGAGAGTTCTTTGTAAAATAATTCAGAACATTTTACCCCGTAAAAGAGTTTTATGCAAAAGAATTAAGAACGTTTTATATCGTAAAATAATGTGTGATCTCATAACATGAAGATGTGAATGTTATGCATTTTAATTTCATAACCTTTTTACGAAATGCATTTGCATTATTTACGGGATACCAAGCGAAGCCTTAGGGTCATAGTGTGGCAATGTTCTTTGGCATTTATTGAAACACTTTGACAACACAATATTTGCCTCAATGGGTAGGGCAAGGAAAGCAATTGTACTCAAATTGCTAAATCAGCATCTAGCCTTGCATAATCTTTTATCTTGTTGTTTCTGTCTGTATGGCTGAGATGTGAAGATCTATAACCAAAATTTCTCTTTTATAAGCGCAATCAAGGATTGTGATTTCGTTTTTCGAGTTAATTTCGGTTTTCTGATTTTAAGAAATATTTTGCTATGTAAAGAAAAAGGTAAAAATTTCGAGGATAAATGAAATATGTGAAAAAATAATATGCAAGTAATAAATGTATTAAACACATTAAATTAAACCAAAATAATTATAATTAAAAAATCAAGGAGTAGTTCAAAAAATCAATATATAGGTAGAAGTGATAATTAAAAAATTAGGGGGTGATTTCAAAAATCAATAAATAATTAGAATAAATGATAATTAGAAGAAAAAAAGCTCGAATAAATGTAAATTAGATGGTTTTTTTTTTAACGAAAAAAATTCAAAATTTACGTAAAAACCTCGAAAAAATGTAATTGTTTTTTTTGCCTATTTTTCATTTCGTAATTTCAAAAAAATAAAAAATTCGGCAAAATTTCGTATAATTTCGAGAAATCACAATCCTTGAGTGTAACGAAGGAGACTTCCACGACCAAGAGTGTACCAGCTGAGTTGGTAGAGGTGTGGCAGATACATCACGGATTCAAACTCGGCAAGTGGCATAGGGTAATAAAAAAAAAAAAGAACAGAGACTTCCACACTTATTTGCCCCCTACTTTTTACCTATGAGTGCATCCACCATAAACCTTGCAAGATGCTTGGGATGCGTATATAAGTTGTTGAGTACTACCACCTTTGCTCCTGCCTATAGGTGATGCTATAGATTTACTTGCCCTGTTATCCATCGATTACAAGGATTGTGATTTCGTCGAAATATTTCAGGGCCTACCTCCATGCCTGCCTTTATCAGTGGCCTCCTCCTCCTTGTTGGAGTTGCTCTGATTTAAGGGTGTGTTTGGTTTGGTTTGGTTCCATGGAAACATTTCAGGTGAATGAAACGTAAGAGGCTTCGATGATTCATGAAGGGTCGGGTGTCTTTGTGTGAGAGGGTTTGTTGCCCCCTTTCTTCAATCGAAGCCAATGAGTCGTTTCATTCAATAAACAAATCCTCTCTTATTGTTTTGCTTCTTCTTCTTCTTTTACAGGCTGTGATGATGTTTGGGGTTTGAAGAAGAACTCAGATGAGGGAAGAGAATTTCACCACATTTCTTGGCGTGGTAATCGGAGCTACCAACCCCTTTTGCAGCCATGGGTGGCGAAAGCTTTCCTTCTTTTGAGACCACTAAAATCTGAGCCTCCTATATTGAGCTTTTCTATGTATCGAGGGAAAGGGCGAGGAGACCAGCGAGGTTTTTGAGGTGGGGGGGGGGGGGGTGAACCGTTCACTCCCTCGAGATGTGTTTCGCATATTACTAATACAAAACTCTTGTTTTTTAATTTTTTAATTTTAAGTTTAGGGTTTCAAATATTGTAAATTATCTTATGTTCTTGATGAACCCTTGATCTTTGTTATTTTGGTTTGGGTTTTTGGGTTCCAGTTCTATGTTGGAATGTTTTTGGGGGTTTAATGTTGTCAAAATGCTACATTGGTCATTTGGAGTTCATGGCAACTTCTACTATCCTAGGGCATTTGGTCTAATGGTATGATTCTCGCTTTGTGTGCCAGAGGCCCCGAGTTGTGTCTTCAGTTTTAGGGACATTTGTGGCACTTACAGGTTGGTGTATAATGATTGAGATGAGTTATAATTCATAGCTTGAATCTTCGGCTTTGTTATGCTTAAAAGTATACTTATTTTATTGATTGGTATATATATATACACACGTATTGGAATATGCCTGTTGGCACTGTATATAATTTTATTTTCTTAATTATTTATACTGATTACATTCATGTTATCTTTATTTTCGCTCTTAATCATTATTGAAGTGTAAGCCTATTCAATCAAATTTAAATTAATTGGAGAATATTTTAAAAGCTGAGAATAAGTTCTCTCTCAATATTTGAATATGTCAAAATATGAAATTTAAAGATTTTGTTTAAATGTGCATTAAGATGCTCAACTCATTTTTATATGGTATAATCGATTCGTTTTATTACTTTTTAAAATATTAAAAAATATTAAAGACGTATAATACATTATACGTTGTTTTAATTATGAAATACATATTTTTTTAATATTTTGGCCCTTGTATTGATCATTGGTATTAAAAATATATATTTTATAATTAAAAAAGTGTAATGTATTTCATGTCTTTAATATTTTTCAAAGCAATTAGATGAACCGATGATAACAAAAAAATGAGTTGGGTATTGTAATGCACATTTAAACAAAAATTCTTAAACTTCATGTTTTGACGAATTCAAATATTGAGAGAGAATTCATTTTCGGCGATTAAATTTTTGCTCAAATTGATTCAATTTTGACAGTCTAAACATAAATTTTATAATATATATTTTTATTTCAGAATAGGCTCACACTTCAATGCTAATTGAAAGTGAAAACGAGATAGTGATGGTTTAAAGTATATCAATGATACGGAACATACTCTAGTATATATATATATAACCTATTAAACACCAAAATTAACAGTCTCATCCTCGTTGAAAACCTATAATATATTACGGGTAGACGTGTGGCGGATATATCACGGGTTCGAACACAGCGTAGCATGGGATGGGTTAAGGGTAAATAACAAAAGAAAGAAAGAACAGAAATTCTAAATGGCCTGGGTTGACTGCCTGGGGGAGCAAATTTACACTATTGTCCCCCCTCTTTAACAAAGGGGGCAAAAATGTAAATTCACCACTCCAAACAGTCAATCCAGGCTGAAAACCCAGACCAGCTAGAATTACTCAAGAAAGAAAGATGAGACTTCCACACTTATTTGCCCCCTACTTTACATATGGTGCATCCACCGTAACCTTGCAAGATGCTTGGGATGCGTGTATAATTTGTTTGGTGCTGCCACGTGCCACCCATGCTCATGCCTATAGGAGGTGCTATAAATTTGCTTGCTCTGGACGGTGTTGAGGGGGATGGAGGGTTGCACTTGCACCCACCTCCCTCGCTCATTTCCTCGCTCGTTTCCTCGCCAATTAGAATTTCCCTTCATGGCCTTCCTCCCTGCCTGCCTTTATCAGTGGCCTCCTCCTCCTTGATGGAGATGCTCTGATTTAAGGGTGTGTTTGGTTTGGTTTGGTTCCATGGAAGCATTTCAGGTGAATGAAACGTAAGAGGCTTCGATGATTCATGGAAGGGTTGGGTGTCTTTGTGTGAGAGGGTTTGTTGCCCCCTTTCTTCAATCGAAGCCAATGAGTCGTTTCATTCAATAAACAAATCCTCTCTTATTGTTTTTTCTTCTTCTTTTACAGGCTGTGATGATGTTTGGGGTTTGAAGAAAAACTCAGATGAGGGAAAAGAATTTCACCACATTTCTTGGCGTGGTAATCGGAGCTACCAACCCCCTTTTGCAGCCATGGGTGGTGAAAGCTTTCCTTCTTTGAGACCACTAAAATCTGAGCCTCCTATATTACAAATACAAAACTCTGTTTTTTAATTTTTTAATTTTAAGTTTAGGGTTTCAAATATTGTAAGTTATCTTATGTTCTTCATGAACCCTTGATCTTTGTTATTTTAGGTTTGGGTTTTTGGGTTCCAGTTCCATGTTGGAATTTTTTTGGGGTTTAAGTTTGTCAAAATGCTACATTGGTCATTTGGAGTTCATGGCAACTTCTACTATCCAAGGGCATTTGGTCTAGTGGTATGATTCTCGCTTTGTGTGCGAGAGGTCCCGAGTTGTGTCTTCATTTTTAGGGAGATTTGTGGCACTTACAGGTTGGTGTATATTGAGTGAGATGAGTTATAATTCATAGCTTGAATCTTCGGCTTTGTTCTGCCCATTACTGATCTCATCTGTTCTTATGATTTTGTGTTAGATGGTGTGTCTAAACAAGGAATAAGGATTTAGGATGTACTTTTAGGATTTTAGTTACATTTGGTTTGATGCAGGGTGCTTTACAATTACATCCTTGGCTTATGCAATATTAGACCGAAATGGATTCCTGAAATGATGTATGATCTATTAGACTTTATATCTTTCCAACATATTTTATGATTTACTCCACAAATATAAGAGGTTTTGTTAGGTAAGGTATAAGAAATGCTCCGGATGGAGCAAGTATGCAAGAATTAGGTAGACGAGACCAGGAGAGCATCATTAGTGACTTGACAAACTTCACCATGTGAGAATACTACTTAGCTCAGTTGGACTTCTTCCTAAGTAAGCACTTCTCAAAGAAGTCATTTTATTTGATTTTTTTTGAAAACTACCTGAATGGATTTGAAATGATCTTGGTTGTGCAAGTGTTATATGCCGTTTTATTTGATTTTTTAGTGATGTTCTTTTTGATATCAAAGTGTGACTCATGTTCCATGTTTCTACTGTCACCATTTGGATTGAGCCTCACAATCCCTACCATATCTGTGGCTGAGGAATGCTAAGACTTAAGCCTTAGCCTCATTTTCATAGAAGCTAGATAGCATTTAAATCCTGTGGAGTTACAGTGGTTGTGTCTTTTCACCATGTTCGAGAACATATGCGCACCACAAAAATAAACTCGATATCCGTGGCTGAGGAATGCTAAGACTTAACCTTAGCCTCATTTTCATAGAAGCTAGATAGCATTTAAATCCTGTAGAGTTGCAGTGGTTGTGTCTTTTCACCATGTTGGAGAACATTTGCATACCACAAAAATAAACTCGTAGAATTTTTTTTTAACCCTCAACCCCAGATGCCGCCGGTTGGGTTCGACTACGTGACCTAGTGATACCATCTGTCACAGCTCAGGCCACTGAGCCATCACAATGTCAACTATAAAGGAAAAATACATCGATATATGGTCTTCGTTAGGAAAAAGATATATGTTCTTTGTTGATTAGGTAGATATATATTTATTTTGGTCTTTTTTCTGTTTGATGTGCAATAAATATGAATGAATGACAAACATTTTACTAAATGAAAAACTCTGTCATATATTTGTATCTTGATGATGGATCTTCGTTATTATGTTTTGGATTTTTTAGTAGAGTTCCTTGATTGGTTCTCGGTTTCAGTTAGAATGTCAAAATGCTATATCTACTTTGCATAATTGGATGGTTATTTGTTAGCCGCCATCTGAGGGCATTTGGTCTAGTGGTATGATTCTCGCTTTGGGTGCGAGAGGTCCCGAGTTCGATTCTCGGAATGCCCCTGTTTTTATTATTTTTTTCCTTGAAGGAATCTTATATTGTTTTCAATTCCTTAAAATAATTGCTTTACCTTAAAATAAGTGCTTTCATCTTTGACTAGATTTGGTGTGCAGCTCTCTCAAACTTTGACTTTTGTTCAGGTTGAAATGTGCTCTTTTCTTTGACTAGATTGGTGTGCATTTCTCTCAAACTTGATTTTTGTTCAGGCCTATCCCATTGAAGATGCTCTAATAAACACTATCTTTTTTCTGTGACTTGGTGTCTTCATTTTCAATCGTATTTGGGACATTATTCTCATTTCACACCACTAAATATATAATAACACTTCTTTTCAGGCAAGCTTACTCATGGTTGTGTATATTTGGTTTGATGAATTATATTCATAGCTTGAATGTTTGGCTTGTTCAGCGCATTACTGATCTCATATGTTCGTAGGATGTTGTGCTGGATTGTGTGCCTACACAAGGAATAAGGATTTATGATGGTACTTTGCAGGATTGTGGCATTACACAATTAGTTTTGGTTCGAAACAAGGTACTTCACAATTTTATGATTGTCTTGAGCAATATTATGTAATAGATTTGTGAATTGATATATCTATTACGGTTCATGTTTTTACCAAAGCAATTTTCTGGTTTTTTCCACCAATATACAAATTATTGTTAAATAAGGTATAAGAATCACACCAGAAATAAATAGGCAGCAAGTCTGCAAGAATTAGGAGATGATAGCAAATATCATTAGTACCTTAACAAACTTCACCTTGAGAAAATACTAGTTAACTCAGCTGGAGTTGTTCCCATGAAGAGTCCTTCTTGTGTTGATTTTTCAATGAAAACCTGGTTTGACTAGCAATGGTCTTGGTTATGCAAGCGAGTTGTTGTTTTTGCTAATCCATCTACTAATCTACGCTTTGGTAATGTTCTTTATAACACTGAATGAGTCTTGCATTCCATGTTTCCATTGCCACCATTTGGAAATGAGCCTCGTACTCTATATGTAGGTAAGGAATAGCAAGACTTGGGTTCATTTTGATTGATGCTAGAAATTGTGGTATTACTTAAAAATATAATTTCTGGATTGTTGATTTTGACCTAAGCAAATTAAGAATCGAATAAATATTTTTGAATAAATAAATAAAAAAACAACTTTTCTTTATTTTGTAAATAATCGATATTAGTTGATTCTCTTGTCTATCTATGCCATGTCAGATATTCTCGTTGACATGTTTCTGTCGTGTCATGTAGGTTCCTACTATTTTGAGAGGAATGCAACATGTACATTCTGTGTTATGACCGTGTCCATATCCATGATTCCAATCATAGTAAGGTGCCATTTATTATGTCCAGGTCTAGATGCTTATAAAAGGATGAGTATTCACTTCCTCTCTCAGACAAAAAAAGTAAGCAAAGCATTATGTAGTTTCTCGTTTCCCTCTGTAAAAGAATGATGAAGTAGTTCTGCAAGATTCCCAATCCCAACCCAAATGCACTATACAAACACAAGTTCTCATTGGTTTAGTGTTTTACCAAATGTTGGATTCCATTCAAAGATGCAAACATCCCAGAAACCTGGCAATAGGGTGTTTCTCTTCTCAAAGGTTGTTAAATTCGGAGCCGATCTATATTCCTGTGATTATATATATATGTATATATTTTTTTTCCAATCATCTATAATTCATATTGAAATAAAATATACTTCAGTGATTCATCTCGCTTTTGGATCTGTGGGTATATACATGCATCAGAGACCAAACTTGGTTTGTAGATACTTCAAATCGAGAATCCGAAATTTATCCTCATGGTCTTCTTGTTAAAGCCTCGATTTTGAAAATCGGCTTCACTAACAGTATGATTTATGGGTTGGAATAGGATAAGGTCACACTTCCTGTTGAATTTCATCAATAGTTTGGAAGCCTGCAAGAGAAGGAAAAAAACAATGGAATCCCGTTGCAGAATTTTATTTTATGTTGTCCTCTTTTTGTTTTATTTTTATTTTCCCTTCAGTTCATCCAATTGCCGAAATGGTTGGGAGAAAAAGTAACCTAGTGAAAGAGCAATCTTTTGATTGAGGTGGTGGATTAACCTCCAACGCCAGGTGCCATGGCCAGCATTATGATTTTCCACATTCCACTTTCTACACTCGTCATGTTTGTGGAAAGTAAGCTGTTAGGAGGTTCCTTTACATTGGGTGATTTGAATCCATTGAGTTCCACACCATCAGATGGGACCTTCTTCATTGCATTCCTTAACGAGTTGGGTTTTCCATGCATTCCCAATGAGTTGGGTGTATTGGCATTAGAAACTTTAAGCAAATGAACTTAACATTTGGAGAGTGATTGAAGCTGAATATGTGTCAGGGAACCTCCGAGCTTTGGGATTCTCTCCTTTGGTCCACTTACACTGCGGCCACCTAAGTGCTGAATTAAGTTTGCCTAAGATTGCATATGGGGTAGCATAAATCAGGACTCCTGATTTGAACATTGCAAATTGAAATGTACATTTAGATTGAAAGTTGTTAATGTTGGGTTTCAGTGCTTTTGGGTTTTGCTAGTGGATTTTTGTGCTTTTGTTTTTTCTCTGAGATGTAATGGCTGCTTTCTTCTTGCACACTTCTACCTAGCCCCAAACTAATGAGTGGAATTATAGCAATTATTATTTACCTTTGTCAATGTAAGTTTTAGCTTTACCATTCTTCATCAGGTTTTCCTGATTTCCCCATGAATTAGTTGAGTGAATTAGGGATTAAATGCATCAGCTTGCCTCCACATAGGACATAAATTTACTTGCTGTGTTATCTGTTACGAACTGATGATCACTGTATATATCTGCAGGTAAGCCAGTATCAATTCCAGAAAGACTGACAAAGATTGTTCTTATGGAAGACAAAAGGCTTGCAGACTCAGTAATTCAGAAATCAGAAGATACAAATAGAACGATTACTGTAACAATGAAGTTTATTAGCAACAATGTAAGATGGATAGGTTGTGAGGAAAGATACAGAAAGGCTATTCGAGTGGCCAGACACTCCCAAGAGCAAATGCTCTGATGTACACTTTTATTACAAATCAATCAATGCTTGTATATCCTATACTTCTCTTATTTATAGAAGCATTTCTAAACTCATCTCACCATACAATCCTTTGCATTCTACAAAACTACTGACAGCTGGAATATTAACAACGCAACAACTTGTAACTAACTTGCATCCCTGAGTAACAGCCAGGATTTACATCTTCTTCCTTCTTGCATATGTGAAATGTATTGGGGGCCTATCAATACCTCCGCCCCAAAGTCGAACCTTGTCCTCAAGGTGAAAAGAAGGAAATTGGTTTTGTAATAAGTCAAAATTCTCAAACGTAGCCTCAAAGGAAGGCAAACCCTGCCACTTGATCAAAACCTCCAAAACACCCGACACTCCCTTAGCCTTGTGACACACATCCAACAGGGACTCAGGTTGCACTACTAACTCACCCTCATAACTAAGCTGTGGAGGCAAAGTACTAACTTGGGAGATATGAAACACAGGATGAATGCTGGTAGTTTTAAGCAAGTCCAAACGATACACCACTGATCCTACCTTGGCCAACACCTTATAAGGTCCATAGAATCTGGCGGCTAGCTTTTGATTAAAGCGACATACCAGTGATTTTTGCCGATAAGGTCTGATCTTCAGAAAGATCTAATCCCCGACCTCAAAGGAGTCATCATGTCTTGACTTGTCAGCCTAGAACTTCATACGCTGCTGAGCTCGTACTAATTGTGATTTGAGGGTCACCAAAACACTATCCCTGTCCTTAAGTAATTGCTCCACTGAAGAGACAGAAGAAGACCCTACAGTATACCTCAATATTGGTGGAGGATCCCTGCCATACAACACCTTGAATGGGGTGTACCCTGTTGCCGAATGAACCGACGTATTATACCAATATTCAGCCCATGCTAACCATTTAGACCACTGCCTTGGTTTATTTGAAGCAAAACATCTCAGATAAGTTTCAAGACACCTATTGAGCACCTCTGATTGTCCATCAGTCTGAGGATGGTAGGCCGTGATGTGCTTCAAAGTAGTCCCCTGCAACCGAAACAACTCGCGCCAAAATTTACTGAGAAAGATGCGATCTCGATCAGATATAATAGATTTGGGAGTTCCATGTAGCCGAATAATGTCTTTCGAAAATATCAAAGCCACTCCCTCAGCTGTAAAAGGATGTTTTAACCCAGAAAAGTGAGCATATTTACTTAAACGATCCACCACAACCAAAATAGTATCAGATGCACCAGAACGTGGCAATCCTTCGATAAAGTCCATGGTGACTTCATCCCAAACTTGGGTGGGTAAAGGAATGGGGTGAAGTAAACCCGCAGGGGACGTAGCCATTGTTTTATTCCGTTGGCACACCTCGCATTTACTGACCCTCTTTCTGCTATCTGATTTCAGACCCACCCAGCAGAGCTCTTTTGCTATCCTCTGATAAGTCTTCGTCTCCCCAAAATGTCCCCCTATGCTGGATTCATGAAACTCCTTGAAGATAGTAGGAATGAAAGAAGAAAACCGAGAGATAACCAACCTGTTTTTATAAAACAACATGTCTTGAACAATGTGATATCCAGGATTGCTCGTCACTTGCAACAATTTCTGTTTCAATTGAGCAATTTCCAAATCACTTGCTATCTCTGACTGCAATGTTGACCAATCCCGCCATGTTGGTAAAGTCATATGAGAGCAAGATGGAGAAAAATATATTCGTGACAACACATCCGCGGCCGCAATTGAAGCTCCTGTCCGATATTGAATTTCAAATTGATATCCCAACAACTTACTCACCCACTTCTGATATTCGGACCCAATGTCCAATAAGAACCTCAAACTCTTCTGATCAGTGCGGACGACAAATTTCCTTTTTAGCAAATAGACTCGCTACTTTGCAACCGCCAACACAATGGCCATTAACTCATTTTCGTATATGGATTTAAGCCTTGCTCTCTGTCCTAACACCTGACTGAAGTAAGCCACCGGTCGTTGCTCTTGCATCAAGACCACACCTACTGCAAACCCCGAAGCATCCGTCTCTACAACAAAATCCTTCGTAAAATTGGGCATAGATAACACTGAGGCTTGTGTCATAATCTGTTTTAATTTCTGAAAAGCAGTCTCAGCCTCCGGTTGCCAATGAAACCCATCTTTCTTCAACAACGCTACCAATGGCCAGGCGATCTTACTATACCCTTGTATAAACTTACGATAATACCCAGTGATACCCAAAAAACCCCTTAATTCCGTAAGATTCTTCGGTTTGGGCCAATCTAACATGGCTTGGATTTTTGATTGATCCACCGCAACCCCATTTGCTGAAATGATATGTCCCAAGTAACTCAGTTTCAAGCACCCAAACTCACATTTTTTTTTATTAGCATATAATCTATGTTTCTATAATAATTCCAGCACTATTCCCAAATGCTCCAAATGCTCTTCGATTCCCTTACTATATACCAGTATGTCGTCGAAGAAGACCAGCACAAATTTACCAAAATATGGCCGGAAAATGGAGTTCATCAGTGCTTGAAATGTCGCTGGCGCATTTGTCAACCCAAAGGGCATCACTAAAAATTCGTAATGCCCCTCATGTGTGCGAAACGCAGTCTTTGCTTCATCCCCTTCTTGCAGCCGAATCTGATGGACAAGTCATCAAATCAAAAGGAATATCTTGTGATGGAAAGAGCTTTCACAAGAGCATCAACTGGAGGTGGCACGTAAATGCAGAAAAGTCGAGAATTTCAACATATTGAGCAGTCCTAATTTTCTTGCTGGATGCACATTAGTCAGAGCTATTTCCCAGGGAGCAGATGCACCTACTATCTTAACTACTGCGGTCCAAGAACAACATACGAGAAGAGGTAATGATGGAGTTATTATTTCAGATAACTGAGGTCTTTGTTTACTTCTTCCTTTTAATCTGTTGTCGACTGAAACGAAATGGTGTAATCTGCTGTTAGCTTTCGCTTGTGTAATGAAAAGTAAGCCTCTGAATTCAGAAAGTCACGTGACTGATGCATGCATGACCTACTACATTGGAATATGGCAGTCAGTCACTAATTTTTTGCCGTTGTTTTATTTACCGGTGACCATTATACCAATTTTTGTCACTTCAAGAACATGTCACACTTTGACACATATTTGGATGAGTGTTTGTTGAATTGAGATGCAATTTTATCAAATTATTATTCTCAGTTAATTTACAAGTCTTCAAAATTTCAGCTTAAACAAATTGTCAAAAAACATAGTTTGTGTAGTCGTGCAAAAGTTAATGACATAGTAGAAGGTTAAAAGTGGAGAAGTCTGGAATTGTTTGAATCCAGACTTCGACTGTGGACAAAAGCAATGTTTTGAATCCAATTCCCGATGTGAATGAAATGTTTGAGACTTGGGACTGTGGAAGGGAAGGGCTGGGTGTCTCTGGGTTTATTGCCCCCTTCTCTACCCAAAGCCAACTATTTCATCCATGATCCATCCATCATTCCTTGTGTTCAGATGGGGGAAGGGGTTTCACCCCATTTCTTGGCGAGGTAAAATGGGGTTTTGGGACAGTGAGAGGGGAGATAGTGGGGGTTACTTTCTCTCTTCTTAGGTGGCATTTGTTTTTTTTTTTGTTCTGATCAGAAATTTTGGTTCTGGATGAGAAGCAGTCTACTTTAATCATATTTGTGTTTTTATTTCTAAGCACCAAGGAGGTGTTGAAAAGAAACTAACACCCCTTATTCATGGGCTACTACCCCTTTTGAAGCCTTTTTTTCCTTGTGAGAGCATGAATTGCTCAACACTGATTAGATACGCTCTGCTTCTCCCATCACAAATCAGATGGTAGGCGTGGAACCAGGGGTAATTATCCCAAAGATAACCGAGAACAGGGGTCAAGACACAATAAATGAAAGTGAGGAAAGATGCAGTGAAGAGGTTGATGCAACCTCAAAACCAGCTTCTACATTTCCTGAGTAGGACAAAAGATAACTGATGGAAGGCAGGGAGAAGATCCAACAGCCCATGGATTGGCTAACACCCCAAGTCATCTATGTTTTGAATTCAGAAATTGCAAGAATAGGCAGGGATGCATTGGTCACTGAAGTTAAAAACATTCAACGGTAACTGAATTCTAAATACAGGTAGAATGCAAATGCTTATTAGAACTTTGTAGGGATGCTAGATTAGTGCTAGCATTCAATGGTTTCTATATCATGATTCATATTGTTTTGATTCTTTACGACGACTTCTCATACATCTTGGGACCCACATTAGGTATAAATCAGGTCATGAGAGTGCTTAAAGGATTGATTGAAAATTCCAAGGAAGAAAAGTTATAGCAGGTCTATCATGCAACCACTTTAGTAGCAGAGCACTTTGCAAGGTTACTCCCTAACCTGGAGACGGTGAAGCTAGAACTAATTAGGTTCTTTGTTGAAGCTTTGAAGCAAGTTTATTGTTTTGTAGATGATGAAACGAGTGAACGTATGAGCGATTGTAAACTTCATCATCAGCTTTTTAATTAATATAAGGTTCGGAGATCCTAAAAACCCCAGCTCACTTTCCAAAAAAATAAAAAATAAAAAATCTAAGCCTCTGTTTTTTTTCTTATTTCTTTCTATAATAAGCATCTGTTTTGTTGATTTGGGGTTTGTTTTGATTTCAATGCTCAGGGGTTTGAAATGTTATATTTTGATTGTTTCATCTGATTAATGATTTTGGTGAAACAAAAGTTCCATTGTCCTTAAAATCAGGATATGTCTCATGCGCCCCATAAATAATATTTTGTTAAATCACTTGCCAATTGAGGGCATTTGGCCTAGTCCATACAGATGTTCCAATAAAGCTAGCAATGTAAATGAGCCTTTTAACAAAACAATACGAGTGATTCTAGCCAGTGAGGAAACCAACGAGGGGGGCCGTCCATCCCCCAGGATGTGCGCATGAAATCAGACGGCACACATCCCGAGGGGATGGACGATCCCCCCACCTCGCTGATTTCCTCGCCCACTCCCTCGACATTGAGAATTCCTCAAACAATATTGCTTAGGTACTTTGTGGCACTTAACCTAAATAGATACTTTTGAGAGTTTCTGTTTGTTTTGCCATCTTCTTTCCCCAGTATCTGATAATGAGAAGTTTTCTACCACTAATAAAGAGTTTTGTTTGCAAATCCTTCATCTTAACAGCCATTGCCATCATCTACTTCAAATTCTAATACAAAAATGCTCAAGGAAATTTGCAAAATTTCTTGCCACTATGCTTAGTTGCTTCTTTGGAAGGTTTTAAAATATATCTTGCCAACCCACTTTGAATTCGCTTGCATTCAATCATGTAACAATTGATTGTGTGTGTTTGTTTTGTGAAAAAAAGGAAAAAGATACACTGGTTCAGCTAGACTAAAGTATAAGGTTGTTAAGTGATTCGAGTGTAAATGACACTGTTTAAAAGATAATTGTAATGATTTCATGAGCATTGATTGCTCTTGTTAGCCTCTTCAGTAATTAATTGGTGCGAGCATTGCACAACACAGCTTTCCATAACCTTTACCACTTCAATTTCTCGTTCATTTGGTGATGTTAGATCAAAAGAAATGATCTTTGTGATAAAAATTCAGACCTCATGTTGGAAGTGCTATGTTTTCATTTCCCCTGACGGTATCATCTCACTTCCCATAACTCCATGAGAAAGTATAAAAATGTTCTGCCATGTCGAGTCAAATTCTTTTCACTTCCGTCAAGGCAAGTGAAATCATTTCGAAGAGAAAACACTGGTGGAAATACAATCAATAATTTTAATGAACCAGGCTCAGAGTTGTCTTTGATTTATGAAGGTGACGATTTGAACATTTAATTGAATTCCTAGATTTTCAATTATAGGAGCATTCCTTTAACCATAAGTGCCGGAAATGGGGCAGGCATCCCCTGTAGCAAAAACCCAACCCAATACATGGTAATCCCAAACCAGTGAGATGCCTTCACTATATCCAAACAGGACAACCAAATTTGTTTTCTTGCTTAACCTCCATTGTTTTTTTCCCTAACATCCATGGCCACACGCCTAAAAAAGAAGCTTACTTCGCCATGCAGAATGAAGAGTGTCACACTGCAGACATCATCTAAGATGAAGTGTCAAGTGCTGATGCACCCTTATCCGCTATAAATACCCTGATACATTCTCCATTTTCCTCATCGCAAGTCATAGATCAAGCCATCAGTAGTAGTCCTCTTCTATAACATGGCAAAATCCTCTCTCATGTCTCTCGGCATTTGCCTCTTTGTTCTTTATCTTGGCTGTGTTGCTCAGGCAAAAATTAGGCAACAGCAGCAAAATCAATGTCAACTTGAGAGACTTGATGCTGTTCAGCCCAACCACAAAATTCAGTCGGAGGGCGGCATTACAGAGCACTGGGATGACAATGATCAGCAGTTTCAGTGCGCTGGTGTTGCTGCAACTCGCTATACCATCCAACCCAGAGGCCTACTTTTGCCTCACTACACTCAAGAACATCAGATTTCCTACATAGTCCAAGGTACTTACATTAGTTTCTTCCTTTTATTTCATCATTTCATCTCATTGATACATATTTGACATATGGTGTGCGTATCTTTCAGGTAGAGGTATCCAGGGGATAGTTGTTCCTGGTTGCCCAGAAACTTACGAGGTTCCGCAGTCCCAGAGTGGTGGTGAAAGCCGAAGCCAGAGATTCATCCAGGGAGATCGCCACCAGAAGATCAAGGACCTCCGCAAGGGAGATGCCTTAGCAACACCACAAGGAGTCGCTAATTGGTTCTATAATGATGGCGAGAGACCACTCGTCATCATCACCGTTGTCAACAGAAACAGCCAAGAGAACCAGCTTGATCAAAACCGCAGAGTAAACACTGAAAACCTTCAAATACGTCAATCCATCTGCTATTAAAAATTTTAAAGTAAAACCACTACTTCCAGTCTGTAAGTTGATTTCATTCAATATGATTTTTAACTTGCAATGGATGTCAGGAATTCTACCTTGCTGGTAACCCTCAACAACAACAACAACAAGGCAGGCAAGGTGAACAACAACAAGAGGACAACAAGGCAGGCAAGAGGGACAACAACAACAAGGCAGGCAAGGTGAACAAGAACAAGAGGGACAAACAACAACAAGGCAGGCAAGGTGAACAAGAAGGACAACAACAACAAGGCAGGCATGGCAGGCAAGGTGAACAACAACAACAAGGCAGGCAAGGTGAACAAGAGGGACAACAAGGCAGGCATGGCAGGCAAGGTGAACAACAACAACAAGGCAGGCAAGGTGAACAAGAACAAGAGGGACAACAACAACAAGGCAGGCAAGGTGAACAAGAAGGACAACAACAACAAGGCAGGCATGGCAGGCAAGGTGAACAAAAACAAGAGGGATTCCCCAGCTACAACAACATTTTCCAAGGTTTTGATGATCGGGTTCTTGCTGAGGTTTTCGGTGTCCGAGTAGAGACAGTGAGGAAGCTGAAGAGTCAGAATGACAGGAGAGGAAATATTGTCCTGGTAGAACATGGACTGCAGATCATTAGGCCACCAAGGAGTGAACAAGAAGAACAAGAACAACTAGGACGAAAAGGACGAAAAGGACAGCAGCAGCAAGTGATGGGGAGCCAATGGCATTGAGGAGACATTTTGCACCATGAGGTACAGGGAGAACATCGGAGAACCCATAAGAGCTGATGTGTACACCCCACAAGGTGGTCGCCTCAGGAGCATCAACAGCCTAACCCTTCCTATTCTCGAGTACTTACAATTGAGCGCTGAGATGGGAGTTCTCTATAGGGTAAATAGAACTGATTCAGTAATAGTTTAATCCAAGAAGAGACTAATTATTTCGTGTGCCTTTGATTGATCCTTTACTAATTATCTTTTTTCTTGGATTACATGCAGAATGCTCTCATGGCACCTTACTGGAACATGAACGCCAACAGTGTGATCTATGTGACCAAGGGGGAGGGACTAGTCCAAGTCGTTGGTACTTCCCAGAGACCTGTTTTCAGCGGCAGAGTCCGTGAGGGTCAGATCTTGGTTGTTCCACAGAACTTTGCAGTGTTCAAACAGGCAGGAAGCAATGGGTTTGAGTGGGTTGCTTTCAAGACCAATGACAAGGCAATGACAACCCCAGTTGCTGGAAAGACTTCTGCTCTCACAGCAATTCCTCTTGATGTGTTGGTCAATGCTTACCAAGGATTATCTAGAGAGGAGGCAATGAACTTGAAGAACAACAGGAGGCGGGAGACTCAGATCTTCTCTCCATACTCCCAAGAACAAGAAGGCAGAGAGTACGCTTGAAAGCTTGCTTTTATATTGCATCTTAATGTAAATTAATCAATAAGGGATCTCTTCCGATCCATAGCTACTATGTAGAGATACCCATTGCCCGGTTAGCTTGTACAAGAGTCACAACCTATCTGTAATAATAATAAGCGGTATTTTTCCTTTGCTCTGAGTATAAAAAAGCAAGTGTTCCTTAGCAATATGATAACTCAAATTATCACCAATCTAACTAAAAACCACATGAGCAAACAGAGCACAAGCACGCAAACACGTACAACAATGGTTCACTTGGTTGGACAATCTGCCTATCTTCATAGCTATGGTTGAATGGACAAAATTCCAGTACCATTTGCAATGAGATGATAATAAATCAGACTTGGCAAGGACAAAAAGGCCAGAAGATAAGAAAATAACTGGCAGAGCAGATAGAAACTAGTTTTATACACCTTTACGAACAATAATGATCCATGTACTTAATGGAGATAGAAATACAACTGAATACATGAACAATACAGTTAGAAAGAAGCTACTGTAGGAGGTTAAACCAATAAATGAGTGAGACAACAACTATTACATTCACAGTCAATAATTTTGCTCATGTCAAGTGATTTTTTTAACAGAGCTTTTTATTGCTTTGCTATTTTACATAATCTGGAGGTGTTATAAATGCATCCAACTAAGAACATGCCATGGAATAGAGAGGAGTTTTCAACATTGTTAAGAATTGTATTGAAATATTTATTGTATATTGTTGTATTATTGTGATTATTCATTGAATAAAATACAAGCTTATAAAGCTAACTCTGACCTAACCTTGTAGAGATAGGAAATCTAAGATTTCTATATATTTTGACTTTACTAACATATCCTATTTTGTAATATAGGTAGATTTCTATTCTTTAACACTCCCCTGCAAGCTGGATGTATAGACACATACGAAATGTGTAGCTTGGAGGAAACTTTAAAGTCCTATTTGGTGATGAAATCATTATTTCGAGTGATTGTCGGAATTTTGGAAAATTCTGGATGATTCCTGTATGAAGAAATCATGACTCAATTCGAGTATTGGTATTGGTCAATTCGAGTTAACACCGATTTTGGTAGTGACCAAAGATTGTGGGTGTGAATACGGAGTGAAAGATATTCAATTTCTTTCTTTTCCCTCTGTTTCTTCTTCTTCTTCTTCTTTTCTTTTTATTTTCTTCCTTATTGTGCGATCTGATGTACGATCGAACTTGTGACAGGGAGAGAGAGGACGAGTGAAAGATCGCGTGATTCTACATTTGTCTTGGTGCTGTTGTCTTGTGCGTGGTCTACATTTGTCTGGGTGCTTTGTCGTGTGCATCAGAGAGACGTTGCTGCTGTTCTTTGTTGAGTTGAGTAAAACTCGGGGTACTAATAGCCCAAAGCTTATATTAGTTTGAAGAAATTCTTTCATTTTCTTCTTCTTATGGGACTTGGGCTTCGAGAGCCATGGTCAGATCTCGACTCCTATTTTGTAATGGTAGGAGTAAGCGACTGTGAAATAAGAAGCCACCCCAGGTATATGGTGAGGTGGTGGGTGTTTGAACCACTGCTTGTAATGTCGCCCATGGTGGGCCACGACTACGTAATGTACTGGTGGATCTAACTGATTCTTGGGGTGCTAATAACCTGATCTCTTCCTTAAGATAATACAGGAAGAATTTTTATTTTTTTATTTTTTGTGCTTTGTTTTGCTTCACTTGAGCACAATAGATGAAAAGCTGAGGCTGATTAGATGCAATAAAAAGCTAAGGCCTGATTCGAAGATCTTTCTTCTGATGATGGATGACGATGGAGCTGAGATCTTATTTTCTTTGCATAAAGCTTTCTTTCTTATTGCAGAAAGCAGAGAAAAGATGATGTTCTGACGATGGATCGACTACAATGGTTTGATTGCAACATTCTAATTATCGGATCGACTTACTGTTGATGATGTTCTGATTGTTTCTGGATCGACGTACTGATTGTTCTGGATTGACTGCAATCGTCGATGATGGATCGATTGCAATGGTTTTCAATTTCGGATCGACGTACTGTTGATGATGTTTTAATTGTTGATGATATTGATGATATTTATGAGTTGATGAGTTTTGATCGTTGATGATGATGATGTTCTGTATTGTTGTGTGAATGTGGCTGCGTGGAGAAGCAGAGATGGGGTGAGGAATTGGCTCAAGCGATTGTTCTCATGGAAGTGTAGATGAATTGTTGTGGCAATTGTCCGATGAAACTGATCGATTCAAATGATTGAATCTTTGGTCAACGATGATGATCATTTGAGTGGATGCTCTGTTTGTTTGTGTGCGTCGATCTGTGGTGAGGAGGAAGAAGCCCCAAACATTATTTTTTGATGATGATTCGACTTATGGGTTGATGATGATGGAAGCCCCAATCGATCTCTTGTTGGTGTTCGATTATTGATTGATTGACAGGTAAGGAAGATGAAGTGGTAAGTTCTTCGAATCAGATTGCTGAAGAGATGGGATGCATTCAACCAGTGCAAACTAGTAATATTGTTGCAAGTGAAACAAGTGTTGATGATCCGGTGGTGATTGCAGTGTTGATTGGCCAAAAGTTGAAGAGGAACACCCAAGAGACTGGTCGATTTCTTCTTCATGAGGTCTTCCTTTCTTCCTTTTTTTTTTTGGAAAGTGAGCTGGGGTTTTTAGGATCCTCAAACCTTATATTAATAAAAAAAAGATGATGAGATATTCCTTGCTTGTGAAAGAGACATTGTTGATGATCAGTGTTGATGATGTTGATACATCTGATGATGATTGATGATCACGAGATCAATTGTTGATAGATCTGATGATGTTGATAAAGATGATCGGACGATCGGGATTGATGATGTTGATATATCAGAATACCATTGATGATGAGTTTGTTTGCGGAAGCAGTGGCGAACGAGGTTGTGGCTCACAATGTGGTATGTTATGCTATTGTTGAATTGATCGAGGTAGGCTATTTGCTTGTTGAATTGATTGATGTAGGCTATTACTACTGTTTTTCCTTCCCCGTGCATCTAGGTAGTCGTTGGAGGCGGGGGAAGAGCTTGATTCTCAAGAGTTTTAGGTCACTTAAGAACCTTGCTTTGATACCATGTTAAGAATTGTATTGAAATATTATTGTATTATTGTGATTATTCATTGAATAGAATACAAGCTTATAAAGCTAACTCTGACCTAATCTTGTGGATATAGGAAACCTAAGACTTCTATTCTATTCTGACTTTTCTAACATATCTTATTCTGTAACACTTTCCTATTTATAATATAGGTAGACTTCTGTTATTTAATACACATAGATTGGCTTTGGTTCGTTAAAATATAATTTTCCTTGAAAATTGGTTCCAATGCTTCAAGTTTTCAATGAAGAACAATCACTAACACCCCACTAAGCTCAGCACATTGAGAAAGAGGAGGTGGCTAGTAGGAAATGCCAATCATAAAAGGAAAAATACTAGGAAACCATGTATTTTAAGCCCTTACAATAGTTCCACCCTTACAACTATCCACTTAATTTTTTAAATTTAAATTTTAAAATTTTGTAACTACAATGGATGCTTTCTCAATTTCATAAAATAACTATTTTAAGCCCTTTCATGGAGGCATAACATTGTGGTACCAATTTATAAGAACAAAGGAGATATTCAGAATTGCTCGAATTATAGAGGGATAAAGCTTATGAGTCATACGAAGAAACTTTGGGAGAGGGTTATAGAACGAAGACTTAGGAGTTTAACCAAGGTTTTGGAGAATCAATTTGGATTTATGCCTGGTAGGTCTACTACGGAGGCCATCTTCCTGCTTAGGCAAACTATAGAAAAATACTAAGAGGCACGTAAGA